>OY982589.1:0-50000 GCA_963859945.1 Euplagia quadripunctaria | reverse complement strand
TTTTTTTTTTTTTTTTTTTTAATGATGAATGCAGCTATCCCTCTTGCATAACAAGAGCCTTTTTCTGTCTGTTTTTTTGCGTTACTATTTCTTATTTTTACTTTCTTTATATTTTGGTTATGATAGAGAGAAACAAATTAGGCTTGTTTGTTTCTCTCTATCACAATTTTGCATATTTCTTCTGCGAGTTTAATAAATTGCGCCCTGGTATCCTTATTGGCGAGAAGGGTGTGTGCATCTCCCTTAGCGATTCGCGCTCCTAGGCGTTGTTCAGCCTCGTGTCTGCGGGAGCCGAATATTGGACACTCAAAAATAATATGCAACACTCCTTCCTCCTTCTCTGGGTCGCAGATACACGACGGGCTCTCCCGACACTTGAAGCGATGCAAGTATTGGGAGAACCCCCCGTGTCCCGTTAAAATCTGCGTTAGCACTCCTTGTGGCTGGATCTTTCGCACCAAACTATACGCATCCCTCGCGTTTGGGAGGAACGCTCTCGTGACGGAGGCCGTCTGTCCCGACTGATATCTCCGGTTCCATTCGTCAAGGGTGCCGCTGCGAATTTCCCGCTTGACGAATGAAAGCGGACACAGGTCGTAGTCAGGCTTCCTCCGACTCGAAAGCGCCGCCTCCTTCGCCAGAAAGTCGGCACGCTCATTCCCGTCGATGTTGGCGTGGGCCTTGATCCAGAACAAAGTTACATCTTTGCGCTGGGTCAAGGCTTCGCTGAGGTTGCGGCGTGCCTGGATCGCGAGGGGATGCAGAGTCCCGGGGTTCGTCACCGTTTGCAGCGCCGCCCTCGAGTCGCTGTAGATCCCGAAGCTCCCCACGCTGCACTTGAGGATCTCGCTCGAAGCTCTGCATATGGCCAAGAGCTCGGCCTGGTAGACTGTGCAGTACGCTGGCAAGCACAGTTTCCGGCTTCGGGTTTCGGCCCGGCTGTCCCACATGGACAGCGCGGCACCGACCCTGCCCTGTATCTTGCTGCCGTCTGTAAAAATACGGAGCGTCTGCACGTTCACGTTATGCTGGTCTACCAGGCTCTGGTCGTCCAGACTCTGGAAACTCATGTCCATACGCAGAGCCGGATGCGGTAATTCTGCAAATCCCACCACACGTTCTACCTCCCGGTCTCCCAGCACTAGCCGGGTTGACCCTTTGCGAGCTTCGTATAAACGAGCTGCTTCCTGGATGCGGAGGTCCAAAGGCAGTAACCCGGCCAGTAACAGGGCCGAGTTCAGGGAGACAGTGCGGTACGATTTGCAGATTTTCTGCGCGAATCCTCTCTGCACAGCGTTGAGGAGCTTGCGGACCCCGAGCTTCTCGGTGGCGGGCGCGTATGCTGCTGCAGCGTATGTGATGACCGGCTCTACTGCCGCCGTGTATATGGTGCGTACTATTTCGGGGTGCAGCCCCCAGCTTATCTTCGCTGTTCTCGAGAGCTGTTTGTAGATGTTTAGGGCCTTCCTACAGACGTTGCTGACGTGGGTGTTAAATGTCAGCTTATCGTCTATAGTAAGCCCCAAAATCCTCAGCTCTCGGGACATGCCAATGTCGACCCCGCCCATGCTCAGGAGCGGGGTGTCATGCTTCAGTTTGTTCGTAAATAGCATGGCGCAGGTCTTGTGTGGCGCGAATTTCAATTTATTTTTAACACCCCACCCCCGAACAAAGTCGAGGGCGGCATTGGCACGTCGCTGCACCTCTAGCGCTGTATACTCGGCGAACAGCAGAACCACGTCATCCGCAAACGCCTGGCAGGTGACGCCCCGTTCGTGCAGACCCTTAAGGAGAGGGTCTAGGAGGATATTCCAAAGGATGGGTCCACTAATGGACCCTTGGACGCAGCCTTTCTGTGTAGGTCTGTGGTGTTCTGACCCAGCGTACCTTAATTTTACACATCTGCCGTCGAGGTAGCTGTCCAGCAGCCGCCTGATGTTGACCGGGCACTTTTCCTCAGCCAGTCTGACTCTAATAGCCGGCCACCATGCACTGTCGAAGGCACCCTCTATATCCAGTGAGACGAGCGTTACCAGCTTCTTTGACTTAACTTCCGCTTTAATTTGGTTCACTAGAGTATAGAGGGCGTCCTCGGTGCTCCTTTGGGGCATAAAGCCGTACTGGCGAGTACTGAGCCTCGGTACTAGGTGCCACTGGAGCCTTGCTACTACCATTTTCTCCAGGACTTTTCCCAGTACAGGCAAAAGTCCTATAGGCCTGTAAGATTTGGCGCTCTGATAACAGTCCTTGCCCGGCTTCCTCAACACCACTACCGTGGCCTCCTTCCATTTATTAGGGAAGTGGCCCAGGGTGAGACACTTGTTGGCCAGAGCAAGGAAAGCATCAGGGTCCTGGAGAATGGCACGACGGCAGATGTCCGCCGTAAAACCATCCGCACCCGGCGCCTTCTTCGGGTTGAAGCTGGACACCGCGGTCATCATCTCGTGCGCTGTAAACGGCGGGTCATGCACCTCATCATGGACTCGGTCGTTTACCCGCTGTGCGAGTTTCCGGGTGTCCTTATGGTCTTGGCTGTCTAACTCGAATAAGTCCTCCGGATAAAAGGTTTCAGCCAGGTGCGATGCAGATTCGGCGGGGTTCAGCGTTACGCCGTTTTTGACCAAGGCTACGTCCTCCTGCCTTTTCGCGGTTCTTCCCATCACACGGTAAATACCCTCCCAGACCCCCTCCCTATCCTGCTTGGTGCAGAAATCCTTCCAGCTTTGGATCTGGGCGCATCTGGCTTTCCTCTCATACTCATCTTTCTTTTGCAGGTACTCATCAACGACATGTTCCCTACGAACCGGTGCGGCGCAGCGAATCCTTCTCTTCTTGGTGGCAACTTCCTTTTTCAACGCAGCGAGTTCTTCGGACCACCACGGCAATGTAAGTTTTTTATATGTCTTCTTTTTTGGTATACTTTTTTCGCAAGATGTTTTAATTATTTCTAAATACGACTCTACAATGATTTCTAAATTATGTTTATTTGTTATATTTTCTATTTCGTGTTTATTAATTTTGTTATCTATTTTTAATTGTTCCAGTTTCTCACGAAACTGGGTCCAATTAGCTTTTCTGGTATTGTAGAGCCTGGTTGTTGTTTGGACGTTGATGCCGGTGGATTTAATTTGCCGAATGTTAAATACAATGCCGTTGTGATCCGAGCTCGTCATTCCGACGTCTACCTGCCAACCCTCCACGTAGTCGATTAGATCCGCTGAGCAAACAGTGAGGTCAACGTGACTGCTGAATATTTTACCGCCTCTTATGGTATGGAACGTAGGTGTAGTGCCGCTGTTGAGCACCTGCAAATCCAACTCCTCTAGTGTGCCACATAGCTCCTCTCCTCTATTGTCCTCGGTGTTACTCCCCCACCAGGAACTCTTTGCGTTTACATCCCCTCCGATGAGCAGGCCTCGGGGTCCTAGCGTCCGCTGAATCACTCGAAGGTGCTCGAGGTAGCCGTCTATAGGCTTGTCCGGCTCGAAGTAGACGGAGACCACCGCGAGGTTCCAGGCGCGGGTTCGGATCCTCACCACTACGATGTTGTGAGTGGTGAGTTCCGGACACTGTATGACATCGAGGTCTTGTCCGAAGACCGCTATTGCGGCCTTTACAGTTCCACTTCCGTCTTCCGACGCCTGGAATATACGCGCCCCACGATAGTCTCGCATCCTCCGTATGCTGCCTACATACGGCTCCTGGATTAGGGCTACTGCCGCCTTCCTTTCCTCGGCAACCCCGAACAACTCAGCGGTCGCCAGTTCCTTCCTTTGGAGATTAGCCTGCACAATCGGATACGCCTTGGTCCCGGTGGTAGGACTGCTCCCTGTTTCTGCGGGGGAGCCCTTAGCAGTATGCTACTTTTGCTCTAGCCAACGCATCCCACCTGCGTCGTACCGGACAGTCCATGCTAAATGCATTGTGTCCGGTCGCCTCCAGATTTGCTCTAGAGCAATTGCAGCAAGTGGGGGGGGCGTTGGCGAGCACATCCGGGCAATTTCTGCGCTGGTGAGTTCCACCGCAGTAGGCGCATGGGTTAGGTTAGGTTAGGTTAGGTTAGGTTAGGTTAGGTTAGGTTAGGTTAGGTTAGGTTAGGTTAGGTTAGGTTAGGTTAGGTTAGGTTAGGTTAGGTTAGGTTAGGTTAGGTTAGGTTAGGTTAGGTTAGGTTAGGTTAGGTTAGGTTAGGTTAGGTTAGGTTAGGTTAGGTTAGGTTAGGTTAGGTTAGGTTAGGTTAGGTTTTTTTTTTTTTTTTTTGTTTTTAAACGCACCCGTCATCACAGGGCGTTGGTTACAGTATCCTGTGACTCATGTAAGCGTCACAGATTGTTCTTATTACTACTTTGGTATACTCATACAATCATACAAGGGTTTTTAAAAGAAATTTACCCTTGCAAGGTCCTATTCTAAAGTGTTTACATAACAATACAGGTATCTATAACAACGGCTTTTTATCTTCTATTACGATAATCTTACTATCTAATGTTGTGCCTTTCTTTTCTTATTCTATTACGTGTCATTCTTTGCTAATTTCACTAGTTACAATTTTTCTTATTTGCTATTGTGCCTTATCTTTGCTATTTATTATATATTAACATTATATATAACATAACAAATGCTTAGACTACTTTATTTCTATTATTTACTATTTCTACTATTTTTTCGCAGTATTTTATTAGGTAACTATTAATTTTCCTATTTCCTATTATCGTACTTAGATTTTCTTTGCATATTTTCATGTCTATTTGATGTGCAAGATCGTGTCTAAGTTTTTCATGCACTGGGCATTCTAACAATAAATGCAAAACGCTCTCCTCCCTGTCTGGCTCGCAGACGCATGAGGGGTTATCCTTACATTTAAACCTGTACAGGTATTGGGAAAAACCCCCATGTCCTGTGAGCACCTGCGTTACTTTTGAAGTTAGCTTAATATTCCTAACTGTACGATAGGCGTCCACCGCGTTTGGAAGAAACACTTTCGTGACGGAGGCGGTTTCGCCTAACTGGTACCTTCTGTTCCATTCGTCCAGGGTATCCTCACGGATAGACCTTTTGACGAATGAGATCGGGCAACGATCATAATCAGGCTTCCTCCGGCTCGAAAGTGCGGCCTCTTTCGCCAGAAAGTCCGCGCGTTCATTACCTGTATGTCCCGCATGAGCTTTAATATGAAACAAAACTATATGTTTACCTACACTAAAAGCTGTTTTCAGGTTTTCACGCGCCTTCATAGCAAGTGGATGCAGTGCTCCGTGGTTTGTGACGGTCTCCAAGGCTGATCTAGAGTCGCTGTATATACCGTAGGTACGTTCGTTACGCTTCAGTACCTCACTTGTTGCTCTACATATGGCAAGGAGTTCCGCCTGGTACACCGTGCAGTACTCGGACAGACTGAGCTTGACGGCTTTGATCTCGGCTTCGCTATTCCATATGGAAAGCGCCGCTCCGACCCTGCCGTCAATCTTGCTGCCGTCGGTGTAAATACGCACCGCTTGCACGTTGTACTGTTCAACCTCAGCTTGAGTCATCAAGCTCACGAAACTCAGTGCCATATGTGTCGCCGGGTGAGGAACCTCCGCAAACGCCACCACGCGCTCTACCTCCCTATCTCCGAGCACCAACCGGGACGACCCTCTCCTCGCTTCATACAGTGCGGCTGCTTCCTGTATTCTGAGGTCGAGAGGCAGTATCCCGGCTAGCACTAGTGCCGAGTTGAGAGATGCCGTGCGGTAGGATCGGCACAGCTTCTGAGCGAAACCTCGCTGCACTGCGTTCAGTGCTTTCTGTATGCCTATCTTTAGAGCTGCAGGCGCCCACACGCTCGCCGCGTAAGTGATCACGGGTTCGACGGCTGCTGTGTATATAATCCTAATGATCTCGGGGTGTAGACCCCAGCTGACTTTCGCCGCACGGGAGAGCTGTTTGTAAATGTCTGTAGCCTTCCTACATATATTGGCGACGTGTGAGTTGAATGTCAGTTTGTTGTCAATTGTGAGACCCAGGATTTTGATTTCCTTTGACATATCAATGCAGACCCCTCCCATGGTCAGGAGTGGGGTGTCGTATTTCAGTTTTCGCGTTAGTAACATAGCACACGTTTTGTGCGCTGCGAACTTCAATTTGTTCTGGACTCCCCAATCCTGCACATAAGCGAGGGCCGCGCTGGCCTGCCTGGATATATCCAATGCCGTATCTCCCGTAAAGACGAGGACAACGTCATCCGCATATGCTTGACAATAAACTTGCCGCTGTTCAAGTTCCAGTAATAGCGGGTTGAGGAGCAGATTCCAAAGTATCGGGCCGCTGATAGATCCCTGAACGCAACCTTTCTGGGTGTTCTTTGTGTGTACCTCCCCAGCATACCTTAGGCCGACTCTCCTATTGTCGAGATAGTTATTCAGTAGCCTCCTTATATTGACCGGACACTTTTCCTCAGCCAGTCTGACTTTTATAGCCGGCCACCATGCGCTATCGAAGGCCCCCTCTATATCCAGCGAGACTAGGGTTACGAGCTTCTTCAGCTCAATGTTGCCCTTAATATGGTTCACTAGATTATAGAGGGCGTCCTCGGTGCTCCTCTGGGGCATAAAGCCGTACTGACGAGTACTAATCCTCGGTACTAGGTGCCACCTGATCCTTGCTACTATCATCTTCTCCAGGATCTTCCCCAAGACTGGTAGCAGACCGATGGGCCTATAGGCCTTGGGGTTTTGATAATCGTCCTTACCCGGTTTTCTCAGTACCACCACTGTGGCCTCCTTCCAGATGTCCGGGAAGTAACCTATCTCTAGGCACTTGTTGTACAGGGCAAGGTACACGTCCAGATCCTGAGAGATTGCTCGACAACAGATGTCCGCGGTGAAGCCGTCCGCTCCTGGTGCCTTCTTGGGATTAAAGCTCACCATCGCGGTCCTTAGCTCGTCTTTGGTAAACGGCGGATCTCTGGCGTCATCATGACCCGGGGCGTTTATCTCTCGTGCTATATTTCTTATATGACGATGGTGTTCACTATCCGTCTCTGCGGCATCTTCGGGGAAAAATTTTGCGGCTAGTAAGGCAGCCGATTCCTTTGGGTTTAGGTACACACCGTCCTTTCTTAGCGGCAGATCCTCCTGTCGCTTTGCGGTCTTACCGATCACTCTGTATATTCCCTCCCACACTCCCTCTCTGTCTTGTCTCTCGCAAAATGTTTTCCAGCTTTGTATCTGGGCTTTCTTGGCTTGGCACTCATAGTTTTCTTTGGCCTGCAGGTATTGACCGACAACTCTCTCTTTACGATCAAGCGCTGCTCGTTTAATACGGCGTTTCTTGTTGACCATATCTTTTTTCAATTGTGCAAGCTCATCAGACCACCACGGCATCGAGAGCCTGGTTGTTGCAGCCTTTTTAGGTATATTCTCCTTACACGCTGCTGTTATACAGTTTGTTAGGGTGTTAGTTAATGCATTCAGTTGGGTTGTTTCTTTGACTTCGCCTATAGCTACCGGAGTGATGTTATTATCGGTTATGAATTGTTTCAGTTTTTCATCAAACCTCTCCCAATTCGCCTTCTTAGTATTATATAGGCGAGTCGTGCGTTGAATGCATATCCCTTTCTCTCTACGCAGGTGTATTTTGAAGAGGATGGTGTTGTGGTCTGAGCTTGTCACTCCTTCGTCGAGTTGCCAGTCTGTTACCAGTTGGATCATGTTCGTGGAGCAGGCTGTAATGTCCACATGGCTGGTATACCTTCTGTTTCCCCGTATTGTGTCGAAGGTTGGTATTTCGCCCCGGTTTAATACCTGCAGGTTTGACTCTTCCAGGGTCCCGGACAGTTCTGTACCCCTGTGGTCGTTTATGGTGCTTCCCCACCAGGTGTTCTTGGCATTGGCATCGCCTCCAATGAGCAGTCTTTTTGGGCCCGCCTTCGCTATCGCTCTTTTAAGTTGATCCAGGTATGGCTCTATGTCCTGGTCGGGTTCAAAGTACAAAGAGACTACTGCGATCTCCCATGCTTTGGACCGGATCCTCACCACTACGATGTTGTTCGTGGTGAGTTCTGGGCACTGTATAACATCAAGGTCGGGGTCGAATACTACCACGGCCGCCTTGACAGTCCCGCTTCCATCATCCTCGCATTGGTAAATCCGCGCTCCTCGGTAACTCTTCATTCTCCGAACCCCACCCACATATGGCTCCTGGACCAAGGCGAAAGCTAACTTCCGCTTGGCAGCTTCTATCATGAGCTCGTTGGTTGCAAGCTCCTTTCTTTGGAGGTTGGCTTGTACTACTGCATAACTGCTGGTGGGGTTGCCTGCCCTGTTGTTGACCAGTTCAACTTTAGCAATATGCTACTCTCGCTCGAGCTAAAGCATCCCATCTTCTGCGCACAGGACATTCATTACTGAACGCATTATGCTCTGCGTTGTTCGTTTTTGCGTGTACACAGTTTACGCATGATGGGGCTACTCCAGCGAGCAAGTCAGCGCATTGAGCCCTTGTGTGAGGGCCACCACAGTGACTGCATTTATCCACAGTCTCTTTACAGAATCGCTTTGAGTGTCCGTACCCTAAACAACATGTACACTGTACGATGGGGGATTGGTCTTCTACTCTTATACGTTGGATGTCTATATGTAATGCAGTTTTCTGCAGGATTCTGTTCCAGAGCTGTGGAGAGACGCCCAGTACGACGTGGTGCGTGTGGGGGTTTCTACATTTCCTTTTATATTTTATTTCTACTCTTCCTTCTTCTTTATTGAGGTTGTGGAATATGTCTATATTCTGTGTTCTGATCGCTTTTATTATGTCGTCGTCCGAGTTGTACTTCAGTACGTCTTTCAGTATGAGCAGCGGGTCTTTATTTTTAACTTCTTCTACGATCAGCTTACCCCCTGAACTGGTCAACCGTTCCTTAATTTTTGCTCTCTCCTCCTCTGTCCTACATCCCACTATCACTTTACGATCCTTGGCCTTCCTGACGCGGTCTATTGTGACCCAACCTTCCTTTGCATTTACAGCTTGCCTAATCTGCCCTAGGACCTCTTCTCCTGTCTCTGTCGTGTCCTTTGACGCGATCACCATGGAGTGCAAAGTTCCATGTTCTTGAGGCTGTATTTTGGGCTCCTTAGCTGTAACACTGGCGTAGGTGGTGGTCCTGCTGGTCTCTTGTCTTTGCACTTCCAGCGCCTTTTTCAGATCTTCTATCTTTTCAGTGTTCTCCTGTACTGCTTTTATGTGTTCTTTCATAATTTTCGTCAGTTGGCCGTTCTCAATTTCCGTGCTACTTGCTTTCTCCACTTGTATTTCTGTTATAGTCTTGTTTGTTTGTTGTTCCTTCTTACTGCCCTCTCCTTCCTTGACAAGCTCATATAGTCGCTCAATCGCCTTTGTGACATCCGCCTTGATGTCTGCCTTTAAATTCCTTGATTGACCAAGGAGCGTCTTGGCCTTGACAAGGTAGGCTCTAGCTTCCGCTGTTCGTGTTGCGTACTTAGGATTGAGTACTACCGGTGATTGAGTCAGCGCCTCCGTTGATGTTCGGCGCGTTGGTGCTTTAGTCTCGGTTTGGGGGGCAGTTTTAACTTTCGGTTTAGTAGGGGCACCGGGAGCAATTTTGCTCGGCGACTTTACCGGTGACGTTTTTCCTGCAGCTTTGCCTACCTCCCATTCATCTATGCTGCGTCTCACGTTTGAGGTCTGTGTTGGTGAGCTAGAGGGTCCTGCCCTGACGTCTAGTTGATTCTCAGTCCTGGGAGATGTGTCCATGGCTCTCTTCGCTGGTGTTCTAAATCCAAACATGATTCTTGGGAGTCACAGGATTTGTCACAATTTTCTGTGTGTTGTAAAGGACACACGACGTGATAAAAGAAGGGTAAATATAAAATAACGAGAAGTTTGATAAAACAATAAAAGAGACAAAAATAAATAAAGTAGATTTTTATTTGTCCTATCCTAAGTAAATTGTATATAACTAACCTAATTATTATCTGTTACAGATGCGACCGGGTAGCGCGAGTTCTACGTACGTCGTACGGCGAGCGGTGGGTGCAGCAATGGATACGTGCAGGTAATGCCCTAATGTTATTTAGTGTATTCTATTACTAAGTGTTCCCGGTATTTATCTACTATAAAGTAAAGCTAAGTGTACCGGTCAAGAGACGCGATTCACAGCGTAAGTCCTATTGACTAGTAAAATATATGAATAAGTCACAAATAATCGCTATTAAAATACAATAAAAATGTAAATTTTAGTCAGATAACTTTCGACTCTGTGTAGAGTCGGTCTCACACTAACGAAAGAAAAGTAAAGTTACGAATAAGATACAATAAAGATTTGGCTCTATGTAGAGTCACTCAACTCCACGCAGTGGAGTTGTCAAACGTTTGACGGGATGTATAGTCCCGGTCACTATTCTACAATACAAGAAAAAATACAAAAACAAACATAAAGTATGGTAGAGTCAACAATTAATTAATCAAAACTGATTAACAAGTAAACAACAAAAGGAAACAAAAAATAAAATAAACCACTCTAAAAATATTTTAGACTCTACGTAGAGTCGATCACTCCACTACACGGGCCTCCCTGTGCCCTACAATGAACCCAACCCTCTACTCCAGCCCGGATGGCTTCAGATTGCGTTTCGCAGAGACTCTACCTAGGGACTCTCCAGTTGCTGGCCTGTTTTCCGCTCTATCCGGAGCCGAAAACCCCGTCTGATTTGGGCAACGGGTTACAAAGTTATGGCCAGAATACTATAAGGAGGAAAGTTCCACCCCATAGACTAAGTCGAGGTCCAAAAGTTGGGGTAGGGGGATGAAACTTTGCCCAAAGGTTCCGTTGGGGGGCAAAGGGTTTGTCTCCGGTACAAACCGTGGGGGGGGTTGTTAGGGGGGGGGACCCCGTAAAAAAGGTCAAAATTGAGCTAGGACGCTCGGTTTCCCTGTAAACTGAAAACACAGTTATAGTGCGGTTTTCAGGACAGTCCGCGCTCCGTTATAAAATTCACAACTCAGTGATACTTAAATTATAAATTTTGAAAAAAATAATGTAAGAAGCTAATGAACTATTCTATTATTCTGTATTAAAACTTATATGCTATTACTTAATATAATTTTGGGAAATACCTACTTGAAGACAAATATATGAAAACCAAGAGACGCAAAAAGACAGTTTTTTAGAATTTTATGAATGGGAATATTAATCTACGGTACTAACAATTTAACTACAATCTATGGGGCTAAAAACGCATCTAGTAGCGTTGGACCCCCTTCTGTCAGGACAATACAAAAAGTTTAGGTATAGTTTAGGTATTCAGTAGGTATTTTTATTCGTCAATAACTCAGCAGGTGTATTAGGGAAAAATCTGAAAGTTTGCACATATATTCTTAATGAACTCACTAATCTAAAGGTTTATTGACAATTGGGGTCATCACTCACTCCTTCGAGGTAGGGCTGTCCCAATATGGGTGCAACTTGGAATTTCTTGAAAATTTATATCTCCGCTCCCAGGCAACTTTCCGACAAGCAGAAAACGGAAATATGTTTCTTACGTGGTCCGCTCCAAGGTGTGATGCAGTCTGTGGTCCTGGGAACGCCGGTTATAAAGTCTCGTTGCACGTGGTTTCAGGTTTCTCTCCGCAGCGGCGAGGGGCGTGGCGGGAAAAATCCAATACTTTGCCAATATGTGCGGCAAGGTGGTTCCCTCCGAATGGCAATATAAAAATGGGGGGTTACCGCGATGGTTTCGGAGCCACACACCAAAAATTGTTTCCAACACGCGGCTTCCGGGGAGATAACCTCAAAAAACACAGTTTTTGGGGTTTCTAAGGAAAACCAACAGGGTTTTCACCGAGACACTGAACTAATATGTTGACAAGTACTAAAACACTCACTGTGGAAATATTTCCAGGTCTGAAAACACTGAAATTACTGAAGAAACTAACACGTGTTTTTTAGTTTTTTGGCTCTAGCTCCACGAGTTTCCACCGTAAAAATCCAAGTATGGGCTTAAACGGTGGGCGCTTTCAAGGCGCTCCTTTCCACAGTTGAAAATCCCTAGGTCGTCGATCTAGATTTGGAGATATCACTAAATTTGTCATTCACTAATCAACTAAAACAGTTTTTGTTAAGAGAAAATCCACAATTTTGATGCGATTTTCACGCGGTTTTCGCTATCGCGTAGCGCTTGCAATTGCGCAACTTTTGGTGTATCGCACTGTGCACTTTTCAATACTTTTCCCGACCGTTTGAATTTTTGAGCGCGGAACGACTATAAAACACTGTTCACGCACTGACAGAGGGCACGGGACTGGTTAGGTTAGGTTAGGTTAGGTTAGGTTAGGTTAGGTTAGGTTAGGTTAGGTTAGGTTAGGTTAGGTTAGGTTAGGTTAGGTTAGGTTAGGTTTTTTTTTTTTTTTTTTTTAATTTTAAAGCAGCTATCCTCTTGCATGACAAGAGCCTTTTTCTGTCTGTTTTTTGTAACTATTTCTTAATTGTTTTCTTTCTTTATTTTATTAGTTATTTTGTTTATGATAGAGAGAAACAAATTAGTCTTGTTTGTTTCTCTCTATCACAATTTTGCATACGTCCTCTGCGAATTTTAAAAATTTCACCCTTTTTTCTTTTTCCGCGATTAGTGTATGCGCATCATCCTTGTTTATTCGCGCTCCTAGGCTCTGTTCAGCCTCGTATCTTCGGGAGCCGAATACTGGGCACTCAAAAATGATGTGTAGCACCCCTTCCTCCTTCTCTGCGTCGCAGATACACGACGGGCTCTCCCGACACTTGAAGCGATGCAAGTATTGGGAGAACCCCCCGTGTCCCGTTAAAATCTGCGTTAGCACGCCTTGCGGCTGGATTTTCCGCACCAAGCTGTACGCATCCCTCGCGTTTGGGAGGAACGCTCTCGTGACGGAGGCCGTCTGCCCCGACTGATATCTCCGGTTCCATTCGTCAAGGGAACCGCTGCGAATTTCTTGCTTGACGAATGAAAGCGGACACAGGTCGTAGTCAGGCTTCCTCCGACTCGAAAGCGCCGCTTCCTTTGCAAGAAAGTCGGCACGCTCATTCCCGTCGATGTTGGCGTGAGCCTTGATCCAGAACAAAGTTACATCTTTGCGCTGGGTCAAGGCTTCGCTGAAGTTGCGGCGTGCCTGAATAGCGAGGGGATGCAGAGTCCCGGGGTTCGTCACCGTTTGCAGCGCCGCCCTCGAGTCGCTGTAGATGCCGAAGCTCCCCACGCTGCACTTGAGGATCTCGCTCGAAGCTCTGCATATGGCCAAGAGCTCGGCCTGGTAGACTGTACAGTACGCTGGCAAGCACAGTTTCCGGCTTCTGGTTTCGGCCCGGCTGTCCCACATGGAAAGCGCGGCACCGACCCTGCCCTGTATCTTGCTGCCGTCTGTAAAGATACGGAGCGCCTGCACGTTATGCTGGTCTACCAGGCTTTGGTCGTCCAGACTCTGGAAACTCATGTCCATACGCAGAGCCGGATGCGGTAATTCTGCAAATCCCACCACACGTTCTACCTCCCGGTCTCCCAGCACTAGCCGGGTTGACCCTTTGCGAGCTTCGTATAAACGAGCTGCTTCCTGGATGCGGAGGTCCAAAGGCAGTAACCCGGCCAGTAACAGGGCCGAGTTCAGGGAGACAGTGCGGTATGATTTGCAGATTTTCTGCGCGAATCCTCTCTGCACAGCGTTGAGGAGCTTGCGGACACCGAGCTTCTCGGTGGCGGGCGCGTATGCTGCTGCCGCGTATGTGATGACCGGCTCTACTGCCGCCGTGTATATGGTGCGTACTATTTCGGGGTGCAGCCCCCAGCTTATCTTCGCTGTTCTCGAGAGCTGTTTGTAGATGTTTAGGGCCTTCCTACAGACGTTGCTGACGTGGGTGTTAAATGTCAGCTTATCGTCTATAGTAAGCCCCAAAATCCTTAGCTCTCGGGACATGCCAATGTCGACCCCGCCCATGCTCAGGAGCGGGGTGTCATGCTTCAATTTGTTTGTTATGAGCATGGCGCAGGTCTTGTGTGGTGCAAATTTTAGTTTGTTTTTAACACCCCACTCCCGAACAGGTTAGGTTAGGTTAGGTTAGGTTAGGTTAGGTTAGGTTAGGTTTTTTTTTTTTTTTTTTTTAATGATGAATGCAGCTATCCCTCTTGCATAACAAGAGCCTTTTTCTGTCTGTTTTTTTTTGCGTTACTATTTCTTAATTTTACTTTCTTTATATTTTGGTTATTTTGGTTATGATAGAGAGAAACAAATTAGGCTTGTTTGTTTCTCTCTATCACAATTTTGCATATTTCTTCTGCGAGTTTAATAAATTGCGCCCTGGTATCCTTATTGGCGAGAAGGGTGTGTGCATCTCCCTTAGCGATTCGCGCTCCTAGGCGTTGTTCAGCCTCGTGTCTGCGGGAGCCGAATATTGGACACTCAAAAATAATATGCAACACTCCTTCCTCCTTCTCTGGGTCGCAGATACACGACGGGCTCTCCCGACACTTGAAGCGATGCAAGTATTGGGAGAACCCCCCGTGTCCCGTTAAAATCTGCGTTAGCACTCCTTGTGGCTGGATCTTTCGCACCAAACTATACGCATCCCTCGCGTTTGGGAGGAACGCTCTCGTGACGGAGGCCGTCTGTCCCGACTGATATCTCCGGTTCCATTCGTCAAGGGTGCCGCTGCGAATTTCCCGCTTGACGAATGAAAGCGGACACAGGTCGTAGTCAGGCTTCCTCCGACTCGAAAGCGCCGCCTCCTTCGCCAGAAAGTCGGCACGCTCATTCCCGTCGATGTTGGCGTGGGCCTTGATCCAGAACAAAGTTACATCTTTGCGCTGGGTCAAGGCTTCGCTGAGGTTGCGGCGTGCCTGGATCGCGAGGGGATGCAGAGTCCCGGGGTTCGTCACCGTTTGCAGCGCCGCCCTCGAGTCGCTGTAGATCCCGAAGCTCCCCACGCTGCACTTGAGGATCTCGCTCGAAGCTCTGCATATGGCCAAGAGCTCGGCCTGGTAGACTGTGCAGTACGCTGGCAAGCACAGTTTCCGGCTTCGGGTTTCGGCCCGGCTGTCCCACATGGACAGCGCGGCACCGACCCTGCCCTGTATCTTGCTGCCGTCTGTAAAAATACGGAGCGTCTGCACGTTATGCTGGTCTACCAGGCTCTGGTCGTCCAGACTCTGGAAACTCATGTCCATACGCAGAGCCGGATGCGGTAATTCTGCAAATCCCACCACACGTTCTACCTCCCGGTCTCCCAGCACTAGCCGGGTTGACCCTTTGCGAGCTTCGTATAAACGAGCTGCTTCCTGGATGCGGAGGTCCAAAGGCAGTAACCCGGCCAGTAACAGGGCCGAGTTCAGGGAGACAGTGCGGTACGATTTGCAGATTTTCTGCGCGAATCCTCTCTGCACAGCGTTGAGGAGCTTGCGGACCCCGAGCTTCTCGGTGGCGGGCGCGTATGCTGCTGCAGCGTATGTGATGACCGGCTCTACTGCCGCCGTGTATATGGTGCGTACTATTTCGGGGTGCAGCCCCCAGCTTATCTTCGCTGTTCTCGAGAGCTGTTTGTAGATGTTTAGGGCCTTCCTACAGACGTTGCTGACGTGGGTGTTAAATGTCAGCTTATCGTCTATAGTAAGCCCCAAAATCCTCAGCTCTCGGGACATGCCAATGTCGACCCCGCCCATGCTCAGGAGCGGGGTGTCATGCTTCAGTTTGTTCGTAAATAGCATGGCGCAGGTCTTGTGTGGCGCGAATTTCAATTTATTTTTAACACCCCACCCCCGAACAAAGTCGAGGGCGGCATTGGCACGGCGCTGCACCTCTAGCGCTGTATACTCGGCGAACAGCAGAACCACGTCATCCGCAAACGCCTGGCAGGTGACGCCCCGTTCGTGCAGACCCTTAAGGAGAGGGTCTAGGAGGATATTCCAAAGGATGGGTCCACTAATGGACCCTTGGACGCAGCCTTTCTGTGTAGGTCTGTGGTGTTCTGACCCAGCGTACCTTAATTTTACACATCTGCCGTCGAGGTAGCTGTCCAGCAGCCGCCTGATGTTGACCGGGCACTTTTCCTCAGCCAGTCTGACTCTAATAGCCGGCCACCATGCACTGTCGAAGGCACCCTCTATATCCAGTGAGACGAGCGTTACCAGCTTCTTTGACTTAACTTCCGCTTTAATTTGGTTCACTAGAGTATAGAGGGCGTCCTCGGTGCTCCTTTGGGGCATAAAGCCGTACTGGCGAGTACTGAGCCTCGGTACTAGGTGCCACTGGAGCCTTGCTACTACCATTTTCTCCAGGACTTTTCCCAGTACAGGCAAAAGTCCTATAGGCCTGTAAGATTTGGCGCTCTGATAACAGTCCTTGCCCGGCTTCCTCAACACCACTACCGTGGCCTCCTTCCATTTATTAGGGAAGTGGCCCAGGGTGAGACACTTGTTGGCCAGAGCAAGGAAAGCATCAGGGTCCTGGAGAATGGCACGACGGCAGATGTCCGCCGTAAAACCATCCGCACCCGGCGCCTTCTTCGGGTTGAAGCTGGACACCGCGGTCATCATCTCGTGCGCTGTAAACGGCGGGTCATGCACCTCATCATGGACTCGGTCGTTTACCCGCTGTGCGAGTTTCCGGGTGTCCTTATGGTCTTGGCTGTCTAACTCGAATAAGTCCTCCGGATAAAAGGTTTCAGCCAGGTGCGATGCAGATTCGGCGGGGTTCAGCGTTACGCCGTTTTTGACCAAGGCTACGTCCTCCTGCCTTTTCGCGGTTCTT
Source organism: Euplagia quadripunctaria (assembly GCA_963859945.1). Taxonomy (NCBI): domain Eukaryota; kingdom Metazoa; phylum Arthropoda; class Insecta; order Lepidoptera; family Erebidae; genus Euplagia; species Euplagia quadripunctaria. The sequence continues at coordinate 33,239 of OY982589.1, read as the reverse complement.
CCCATCACACGGTAAATACCCTCCCAGACCCCCTCCCTATCCTGCTTGGTGCAGAAATCCTTCCAGCTTTGGATCTGGGCGCATCTCGCTTTCCTCTCATACTCATCTTTCTTTTGCAGGTACTCATCAACGACATGTTCCCTACGAACCGGTGCGGCGCAGCGAATCCTTCTCTTCTTGGTGGCAACTTCCTTTTTCAACGCAGCGAGTTCTTCGGACCACCACGGCAATGTAAGTTTTTTATATGTCTTCTTTTTTGGTATACTTTTTTCGCAAGATGTTTTAATTATTTCTAAATACGACTCTACAATGATTTCTAAATTATGTTTATTTGTTATATTTTCTATTTCGTGTTTATTAATTTTGTTATCTATTTTTAATTGTTCCAGTTTCTCACGAAACTGGGTCCAATTAGCTTTTCTGGTATTGTAGAGCCTGGTTGTTGTTTGGACGTTGATGCCGGTGGATTTAATTTGCCGAATGTTAAATACAATGCCGTTGTGATCCGAGCTCGTCATTCCGACGTCTACCTGCCAACCCTCCACGTAGTCGATTAGATCCGCTGAGCAAACAGTGAGGTCAACGTGACTGCTGAATATTTTACCGCCTCTTATGGTATGGAACGTAGGTGTAGTGCCGCTGTTGAGCACCTGCAAATCCAACTCCTCTAGTGTGCCACATAGCTCCTCTCCTCTATTGTCCTCGGTGTTACTCCCCCACCAGGAACTCTTTGCGTTTACATCCCCTCCGATGAGCAGGCCTCGGGGTCCTAGCGTCCGCTGAATCACTCGAAGGTGCTCGAGGTAGCCGTCTATAGGCTTGTCCGGCTCGAAGTAGACGGAGACCACCGCGAGGTTCCAGGCGCGGGTTCGGATCCTCACCACTACGATGTTGTGAGTGGTGAGTTCCGGACACTGTATGACATCGAGGTCTTGTCCGAAGACCGCTATTGCGGCCTTTACAGTTCCACTTCCGTCTTCCGACGCCTGGAATATACGCGCCCCACGATAGTCTCGCATCCTCCGTATGCTGCCTACATACGGCTCCTGGATTAGGGCTACTGCCGCCTTCCTTTCCTCGGCAACCCCGAACAACTCAGCGGTCGCCAGTTCCTTCCTTTGGAGATTAGCCTGCACAATCGGATACGCCTTGGTCCCGGTGGTAGGACTGCTCCCTGTTTCTGCGGGGGAGCCCTTAGCAGTATGCTACTTTTGCTCTAGCCAACGCATCCCACCTGCGTCGGACCGGACAGTCCATGCTAAATGCATTGTGTCCGGTCGCCTCCAGATTTGCTCTAGAGCAATTGCAGCAAGTGGGGGGGGCGTTGGCGAGCACATCTGGGCAATTTCTGCGCTGGTGAGCTCCACCGCAGTAAGCGCATGTTTCTTCTCTTTCTTTTACTGTACAGAGGCGTTTGCTGTGCCCATAGCCCAGACATCCTGAGCACTGCACCAAAGGGGACTGGTCTTCCACCCTAATACGTTGTATGTCTATGTACACAGCAGACACCTCCATCATGCGTCTCCAGAGTTTGGGAGACACCCTTGCGACTATGTGGCACATAAGAGAGTTCCTAGCGGATTTCTTGTATTTTACTTCTATTTTTTCATCCTCAGCTGCAAGTCCTGAGAAGAGGGAAGCATTTTGCACTCTCAGGGCTTTCACAATATCCTCATCCTTATTGTATTTTAGGACGTCTCTGAGGATGACAAGAGGGTCCTGGTTTTTGACGTCCTGTACGTCCAGCTGTTCGTCTGCTGTTTTTAATTTGTTCCGGACCTTACTCCTCTCCTCTTCGTTCCTGCAGCTGATGATGACTTTTCTGTCTTTTGCCTTTCTAACTCTGTCAATGCATATGCCATCTTCCTTAGCTTTAATTAATGTTCTGATCCTGCCAACCACGTCTTCCCCAGTTTCCTTGTTGTCTCTTGAGGCGACCACTACGGAGTGCAGCGCGGGCTGCACCGGGGGCGGCTTGGCGCGCGCCGCTACACCTGCGTATGTGGTCTCCTCAGTAGTCTTAGCCAGGGTCCTTTTTAATTCGTCTATTTTTTCATTGCTCTCTCTCATTAGCGTACTGTGGTCTGCTAATGAGGAGAGCAACAGAGGAAAGTCATTGTTGATTTTTGATTGGCATTGTTGGTCTTTGAGTTGCGGATTTTCCTCCTTTTCTTTTATTTTATTTGACCCCTTCCCCAACTCGGCTTCCTTCACTAATTGGTAGAGGCTGTCAATGGCCTGGGTGACGTCCGCTTTTATGTCGGTTTTTAAATTCCTAGAATTTTTTAATGCGATCTTAGCCTTCGTCACCCAGTTTCTTGCCTCTTGTACTCTACTTGTACCAGTGGAGACGCCAGTCACTTTCGGACTGTCCGCCGTCTCCACCGGGCCCGTTTGAGCAGATGGTTTGCTTGTTATTGTGGCGATTACCGGTTTTTTGGGTTTGGTGGGGGCGGCGGGCACCGAGCTAGGAGAGGGGTCTTTGCTGGCCTCCCATTCCCCAATACTCCTTCTGACGTTTGTCTGGGTCTGCGTATGCTCTACAGAACTCGCACCTGGCATCCCGCCAGGGGGAGTAACTTGGGAAGGTGAGGGAGTTTGTTTTTTAGCTGGGGTGCGGAAACCGAACATTCTGGAAGATGGGGGTGATAGCTCCAAAGGAATAAATACTTAGTAAATTATTGGCTATTTAAATTATTAATAATTCCTATTCTTTTAAAACTTGTTAAGGTTGTGTGTGTATAATGAAATAAGATAATATAAAAGTCTTGTCTTAAATGATTTTCGCAAGTCTCAGCAGCTTAGTCCCATGTAGGTGACTTAGCAGGGAAACACTTCTTGCTAGGAAGAAGTGTCCAAAGCACAACGACTGCGATCTGGCTCGCTGAGGCCTGCTCAGAGCAATATAATTAGGCAGAATAGAGGTGATTATCAATTGGTCAAAAAACCGAGAATTAATAGAATTTAACAATTAAGGATTAAAAGAATAACAATAATTTGCTTCGTTAAAACCGCGGTCAATAAACCGTCTAAAAAAAAAAAAAAAAAAAAAACCAAACGGTGGTCAATAAACCAATTTTTAAAAATTTGGAGTCAGTTGCAAAGTCAATGCTTATCAATTTAGGTCAAAAGACCTTGTCTAAAAGCTGTCGGTCAATAGAACCGGGTATCAAGAAACATGTTTCAGTCAATAGACCTCAGACGTCACAAACAATCACAAACAAATGGAAAAATAAAATTATTTTGTTCTGGGTCCACAAGTTCCTCCGTCTTGAGCTACAGAGTTCATATACCACTGCGAATGACGAGGGAGGGTGGGGGGGCAATTTTTTAAATTTCTATTAGACGGATCCTAAGAAACGAGGTGTCGGGTGATAGGGCTAGACGAGCCCTATCCAAATATAAAATAATTTTGAAAATATATTGAAGGGTTGCAAGTTTATTAGCGAAAAACCTTAAAAATTTGTGAATTTTTTATCAAAAAAGTCCCTTTTTTGGTGTTAATTCTCCCACGGAACGCCAGTGGGGGTTCAAAGTGCGGTGGTATGCAGGGGTGCGGGTGTCGGTGCAACTGCGGACAAGCTTCAGCCAGTAATCGACTCGGAACGCAAGGTAAGTATCCTCTAAAGGTACGTTTTCGTAGCAATTTCGCAGAATTACTCAAAAAATAAAAAATTTAGACAAAACTATACGTATGATAACCAAGAATTTGGTGTTTACGTATAGCTGTTGATGCCGCCGAAATATTAAAGTAATGAAAGTCGAGACAAGTAAGTAAACAAAAGATTTATAATGATTTTCTTCAAGAAAAACTTCGTAATTCCTCTAAGTGTCAATAAATGTAATTTAATTTAATTTAACAGTAATTTAAAAAGAATTTCCTATATTATATATCACTAATTGCCTATTAGTGGCTACTGGTGTCGTAATAAAACGTTATTGTCAATGTTCGGAGTCAAAAAACTGAAAAAGCAATATACCAATATTACGCAATGTACTTAGGTATATCGATTCTCCTGCATAGACAGACTTGATAAAAGGAGCTTTCGGCAATTTTATTTAAATTTCTATTAGACGGATCCTAAGAAACGAGGTGTCGGGTGATAGGGCTAGACGAGCCCTATCCAAATATAAAATAATTTTGAAAATATATTGAAGGGTTGCAAGTTTATTAGCGAAAAACCTTAAAAATTTGTGAATTTTTTATCAAAAAAGTCCCTTTTTTGGTGTTAATTCTCCCACGGAACGCCAGTGGGGGTTCAAAGTGCGGTGGTATGCAGGGGTGCGGGTGTCGGTGCAACTGCGGACAAGCTTCAGCCAGTAATCGACTCGGAACGCAAGGTAAGTATCCTCTAAAGGTACGTTTTCGTAGCAATTTCGCAGAATTACTCAAAAAATAAAAAATTTAGACAAAACTATACGTATGATAACCAAGAATTTGGTGTTTACGTATAGCTGTTGATGCCGCCGAAATATTAAAGTAATGAAAGTCGAGACAAGTAAGTAAACAAAAGATTTATAATGATTTTCTTCAAGAAAAACTTCGTAATTCCTCTAAGTGTCAATAAATGTAATTTAATTTAATTTAACAGTAATTTAAAAAGAATTTCCTATATTATATATCACTAATTGCCTATTAGTGGCTACTGGTGTCGTAATAAAACGTTATTGTCAATGTTCGGAGTCAAAAAACTGAAAAAGCAATATACCAATATTACGCAATGTACTTAGGTATATCGATTCTCCTGCATAGACAGACTTGATAAAAGGAGCTTTCGGCAATTTTATTTAAATTTCTATTAGACGGATCCTAAGAAACGAGGTGTCGGGTGATAGGGCTAGACGAGCCCTATCCAAATATAAAATAATTTTGAAAATATATTGAAGGGTTGCAAGTTTATTAGCGAAAAACCTTAAAAATTTGTGAATTTTTTATCAAAAAAGTCCCTTTTTTGGTGTTAATTCTCCCACGGAACGCCAGTGGGGGTTCAAAGTGCGGTGGTATGCAGGGGTGCGGGTGTCGGTGCAACTGCGGACAAGCTTCAGCCAGTAATCGACTCGGAACGCAAGGTAAGTATCCTCTAAAGGTACGTTTTCGTAGCAATTTCGCAGAATTACTCAAAAAATAAAAAATTTAGACAAAACTATACGTATGATAACCAAGAATTTGGTGTTTACGTATAGCTGTTGATGCCGCCGAAATATTAAAGTAATGAAAGTCGAGACAAGTAAGTAAACAAAAGATTTATAATGATTTTCTTCAAGAAAAACTTCGTAATTCCTCTAAGTGTCAATAAATGTAATTTAATTTAATTTAACAGTAATTTAAAAAGAATTTCCTATATTATATATCACTAATTGCCTATTAGTGGCTACTGGTGTCGTAATAAAACGTTATTGTCAATGTTCGGAGTCAAAAAACTGAAAAAGCAATATACCAATATTACGCAATGTACTTAGGTATATCGATTCTCCTGCATAGACAGACTTGATAAAAGGAGCTTTCGGCAATTTTATTTAAATTTCTATTAGACGGATCCTAAGAAACGAGGTGTCGGGTGATAGGGCTAGACGAGCCCTATCCAAATATAAAATAATTTTGAAAATATATTGAAGGGTTGCAAGTTTATTAGCGAAAAACCTTAAAAATTTGTGAATTTTTTATCAAAAAAGTCCCTTTTTTGGTGTTAATTCTCCCACGGAACGCCAGTGGGGGTTCAAAGTGCGGTGGTATGCAGGGGTGCGGGTGTCGGTGCAACTGCGGACAAGCTTCAGCCAGTAATCGACTCGGAACGCAAGGTAAGTATCCTCTAAAGGTACGTTTTCGTAGCAATTTCGCAGAATTACTCAAAAAATAAAAAATTTAGACAAAACTATACGTATGATAACCAAGAATTTGGTGTTTACGTATAGCTGTTGATGCCGCCGAAATATTAAAGTAATGAAAGTCGAGACAAGTAAGTAAACAAAAGATTTATAATGATTTTCTTCAAGAAAAACTTCGTAATTCCTCTAAGTGTCAATAAATGTAATTTAATTTAATTTAACAGTAATTTAAAAAGAATTTCCTATATTATATATCACTAATTGCCTATTAGTGGCTACTGGTGTCGTAATAAAACGTTATTGTCAATGTTCGGAGTCAAAAAACTGAAAAAGCAATATACCAATATTACGCAATGTACTTAGGTATATCGATTCTCCTGCATAGACAGACTTGATAAAAGGAGCTTTCGGCAATTTTATTTAAATTTCTATTAGACGGATCCTAAGAAACGAGGTGTCGGGTGATAGGGCTAGACGAGCCCTATCCAAATATAAAATAATTTTGAAAATATATTGAAGGGTTGCAAGTTTATTAGCGAAAAACCTTAAAAATTTGTGAATTTTTTATCAAAAAAGTCCCTTTTTTGGTGTTAATTCTCCCACGGAACGCCAGTGGGGGTTCAAAGTGCGGTGGTATGCAGGGGTGCGGGTGTCGGTGCAACTGCGGACAAGCTTCAGCCAGTAATCGACTCGGAACGCAAGGTAAGTATCCTCTAAAGGTACGTTTTCGTAGCAATTTCGCAGAATTACTCAAAAAATAAAAAATTTAGACAAAACTATACGTATGATAACCAAGAATTTGGTGTTTACGTATAGCTGTTGATGCCGCCGAAATATTAAAGTAATGAAAGTCGAGACAAGTAAGTAAACAAAAGATTTATAATGATTTTCTTCAAGAAAAACTTCGTAATTCCTCTAAGTGTCAATAAATGTAATTTAATTTAATTTAACAGTAATTTAAAAAGAATTTCCTATATTATATATCACTAATTGCCTATTAGTGGCTACTGGTGTCGTAATAAAACGTTATTGTCAATGTTCGGAGTCAAAAAACTGAAAAAGCAATATACCAATATTACGCAATGTACTTAGGTATATCGATTCTCCTGCATAGACAGACTTGATAAAAGGAGCTTTCGGCAATTTTATTTAAATTTCTATTAGACGGATCCTAAGAAACGAGGTGTCGGGTGATAGGGCTAGACGAGCCCTATCCAAATATAAAATAATTTTGAAAATATATTGAAGGGTTGCAAGTTTATTAGCGAAAAACCTTAAAAATTTGTGAATTTTTTATCAAAAAAGTCCCTTTTTTGGTGTTAATTCTCCCACGGAACGCCAGTGGGGGTTCAAAGTGCGGTGGTATGCAGGGGTGCGGGTGTCGGTGCAACTGCGGACAAGCTTCAGCCAGTAATCGACTCGGAACGCAAGGTAAGTATCCTCTAAAGGTACGTTTTCGTAGCAATTTCGCAGAATTACTCAAAAAATAAAAAATTTAGACAAAACTATACGTATGATAACCAAGAATTTGGTGTTTACGTATAGCTGTTGATGCCGCCGAAATATTAAAGTAATGAAAGTCGAGACAAGTAAGTAAACAAAAGATTTATAATGATTTTCTTCAAGAAAAACTTCGTAATTCCTCTAAGTGTCAATAAATGTAATTTAATTTAATTTAACAGTAATTTAAAAAGAATTTCCTATATTATATATCACTAATTGCCTATTAGTGGCTACTGGTGTCGTAATAAAACGTTATTGTCAATGTTCGGAGTCAAAAAACTGAAAAAGCAATATACCAATATTACGCAATGTACTTAGGTATATCGATTCTCCTGCATAGACAGACTTGATAAAAGGAGCTTTCGGCAATTTTATTTAAATTTCTATTAGACGGATCCTAAGAAACGAGGTGTCGGGTGATAGGGCTAGACGAGCCCTATCCAAATATAAAATAATTTTGAAAATATATTGAAGGGTTGCAAGTTTATTAGCGAAAAACCTTAAAAATTTGTGAATTTTTTATCAAAAAAGTCCCTTTTTTGGTGTTAATTCTCCCACGGAACGCCAGTGGGGGTTCAAAGTGCGGTGGTATGCAGGGGTGCGGGTGTCGGTGCAACTGCGGACAAGCTTCAGCCAGTAATCGACTCGGAACGCAAGGTAAGTATCCTCTAAAGGTACGTTTTCGTAGCAATTTCGCAGAATTACTCAAAAAATAAAAAATTTAGACAAAACTATACGTATGATAACCAAGAATTTGGTGTTTACGTATAGCTGTTGATGCCGCCGAAATATTAAAGTAATGAAAGTCGAGACAAGTAAGTAAACAAAAGATTTATAATGATTTTCTTCAAGAAAAACTTCGTAATTCCTCTAAGTGTCAATAAATGTAATTTAATTTAATTTAACAGTAATTTAAAAAGAATTTCCTATATTATATATCACTAATTGCCTATTAGTGGCTACTGGTGTCGTAATAAAACGTTATTGTCAATGTTCGGAGTCAAAAAACTGAAAAAGCAATATACCAATATTACGCAATGTACTTAGGTATATCGATTCTCCTGCATAGACAGACTTGATAAAAGGAGCTTTCGGCAATTTTATTTAAATTTCTATTAGACGGATCCTAAGAAACGAGGTGTCGGGTGATAGGGCTAGACGAGCCCTATCCAAATATAAAATAATTTTGAAAATATATTGAAGGGTTGCAAGTTTATTAGCGAAAAACCTTAAAAATTTGTGAATTTTTTATCAAAAAAGTCCCTTTTTTGGTGTTAATTCTCCCACGGAACGCCAGTGGGGGTTCAAAGTGCGGTGGTATGCAGGGGTGCGGGTGTCGGTGCAACTGCGGACAAGCTTCAGCCAGTAATCGACTCGGAACGCAAGGTAAGTATCCTCTAAAGGTACGTTTTCGTAGCAATTTCGCAGAATTACTCAAAAAATAAAAAATTTAGACAAAACTATACGTATGATAACCAAGAATTTGGTGTTTACGTATAGCTGTTGATGCCGCCGAAATATTAAAGTAATGAAAGTCGAGACAAGTAAGTAAACAAAAGATTTATAATGATTTTCTTCAAGAAAAACTTCGTAATTCCTCTAAGTGTCAATAAATGTAATTTAATTTAATTTAACAGTAATTTAAAAAGAATTTCCTATATTATATATCACTAATTGCCTATTAGTGGCTACTGGTGTCGTAATAAAACGTTATTGTCAATGTTCGGAGTCAAAAAACTGAAAAAGCAATATACCAATATTACGCAATGTACTTAGGTATATCGATTCTCCTGCATAGACAGACTTGATAAAAGGAGCTTTCGGCAATTTTATTTAAATTTCTATTAGACGGATCCTAAGAAACGAGGTGTCGGGTGATAGGGCTAGACGAGCCCTATCCAAATATAAAATAATTTTGAAAATATATTGAAGGGTTGCAAGTTTATTAGCGAAAAACCTTAAAAATTTGTGAATTTTTTATCAAAAAAGTCCCTTTTTTGGTGTTAATTCTCCCACGGAACGCCAGTGGGGGTTCAAAGTGCGGTGGTATGCAGGGGTGCGGGTGTCGGTGCAACTGCGGACAAGCTTCAGCCAGTAATCGACTCGGAACGCAAGGTAAGTATCCTCTAAAGGTACGTTTTCGTAGCAATTTCGCAGAATTACTCAAAAAATAAAAAATTTAGACAAAACTATACGTATGATAACCAAGAATTTGGTGTTTACGTATAGCTGTTGATGCCGCCGAAATATTAAAGTAATGAAAGTCGAGACAAGTAAGTAAACAAAAGATTTATAATGATTTTCTTCAAGAAAAACTTCGTAATTCCTCTAAGTGTCAATAAATGTAATTTAATTTAATTTAACAGTAATTTAAAAAGAATTTCCTATATTATATATCACTAATTGCCTATTAGTGGCTACTGGTGTCGTAATAAAACGTTATTGTCAATGTTCGGAGTCAAAAAACTGAAAAAGCAATATACCAATATTACGCAATGTACTTAGGTATATCGATTCTCCTGCATAGACAGACTTGATAAAAGGAGCTTTCGGCAATTTTATTTAAATTTCTATTAGACGGATCCTAAGAAACGAGGTGTCGGGTGATAGGGCTAGACGAGCCCTATCCAAATATAAAATAATTTTGAAAATATATTGAAGGGTTGCAAGTTTATTAGCGAAAAACCTTAAAAATTTGTGAATTTTTTATCAAAAAAGTCCCTTTTTTGGTGTTAATTCTCCCACGGAACGCCAGTGGGGGTTCAAAGTGCGGTGGTATGCAGGGGTGCGGGTGTCGGTGCAACTGCGGACAAGCTTCAGCCAGTAATCGACTCGGAACGCAAGGTAAGTATCCTCTAAAGGTACGTTTTCGTAGCAATTTCGCAGAATTACTCAAAAAATAAAAAATTTAGACAAAACTATACGTATGATAACCAAGAATTTGGTGTTTACGTATAGCTGTTGATGCCGCCGAAATATTAAAGTAATGAAAGTCGAGACAAGTAAGTAAACAAAAGATTTATAATGATTTTCTTCAAGAAAAACTTCGTAATTCCTCTAAGTGTCAATAAATGTAATTTAATTTAATTTAACAGTAATTTAAAAAGAATTTCCTATATTATATATCACTAATTGCCTATTAGTGGCTACTGGTGTCGTAATAAAACGTTATTGTCAATGTTCGGAGTCAAAAAACTGAAAAAGCAATATACCAATATTACGCAATGTACTTAGGTATATCGATTCTCCTGCATAGACAGACTTGATAAAAGGAGCTTTCGGCAATTTTATTTAAATTTCTATTAGACGGATCCTAAGAAACGAGGTGTCGGGTGATAGGGCTAGACGAGCCCTATCCAAATATAAAATAATTTTGAAAATATATTGAAGGGTTGCAAGTTTATTAGCGAAAAACCTTAAAAATTTGTGAATTTTTTATCAAAAAAGTCCCTTTTTTGGTGTTAATTCTCCCACGGAACGCCAGTGGGGGTTCAAAGTGCGGTGGTATGCAGGGGTGCGGGTGTCGGTGCAACTGCGGACAAGCTTCAGCCAGTAATCGACTCGGAACGCAAGGTAAGTATCCTCTAAAGGTACGTTTTCGTAGCAATTTCGCAGAATTACTCAAAAAATAAAAAATTTAGACAAAACTATACGTATGATAACCAAGAATTTGGTGTTTACGTATAGCTGTTGATGCCGCCGAAATATTAAAGTAATGAAAGTCGAGACAAGTAAGTAAACAAAAGATTTATAATGATTTTCTTCAAGAAAAACTTCGTAATTCCTCTAAGTGTCAATAAATGTAATTTAATTTAATTTAACAGTAATTTAAAAAGAATTTCCTATATTATATATCACTAATTGCCTATTAGTGGCTACTGGTGTCGTAATAAAACGTTATTGTCAATGTTCGGAGTCAAAAAACTGAAAAAGCAATATACCAATATTACGCAATGTACTTAGGTATATCGATTCTCCTGCATAGACAGACTTGATAAAAGGAGCTTTCGGCAATTTTATTTAAATTTCTATTAGACGGATCCTAAGAAACGAGGTGTCGGGTGATAGGGCTAGACGAGCCCTATCCAAATATAAAATAATTTTGAAAATATATTGAAGGGTTGCAAGTTTATTAGCGAAAAACCTTAAAAATTTGTGAATTTTTTATCAAAAAAGTCCCTTTTTTGGTGTTAATTCTCCCACGGAACGCCAGTGGGGGTTCAAAGTGCGGTGGTATGCAGGGGTGCGGGTGTCGGTGCAACTGCGGACAAGCTTCAGCCAGTAATCGACTCGGAACGCAAGGTAAGTATCCTCTAAAGGTACGTTTTCGTAGCAATTTCGCAGAATTACTCAAAAAATAAAAAATTTAGACAAAACTATACGTATGATAACCAAGAATTTGGTGTTTACGTATAGCTGTTGATGCCGCCGAAATATTAAAGTAATGAAAGTCGAGACAAGTAAGTAAACAAAAGATTTATAATGATTTTCTTCAAGAAAAACTTCGTAATTCCTCTAAGTGTCAATAAATGTAATTTAATTTAATTTAACAGTAATTTAAAAAGAATTTCCTATATTATATATCACTAATTGCCTATTAGTGGCTACTGGTGTCGTAATAAAACGTTATTGTCAATGTTCGGAGTCAAAAAACTGAAAAAGCAATATACCAATATTACGCAATGTACTTAGGTATATCGATTCTCCTGCATAGACAGACTTGATAAAAGGAGCTTTCGGCAATTTTATTTAAATTTCTATTAGACGGATCCTAAGAAACGAGGTGTCGGGTGATAGGGCTAGACGAGCCCTATCCAAATATAAAATAATTTTGAAAATATATTGAAGGGTTGCAAGTTTATTAGCGAAAAACCTTAAAAATTTGTGAATTTTTTATCAAAAAAGTCCCTTTTTTGGTGTTAATTCTCCCACGGAACGCCAGTGGGGGTTCAAAGTGCGGTGGTATGCAGGGGTGCGGGTGTCGGTGCAACTGCGGACAAGCTTCAGCCAGTAATCGACTCGGAACGCAAGGTAAGTATCCTCTAAAGGTACGTTTTCGTAGCAATTTCGCAGAATTACTCAAAAAATAAAAAATTTAGACAAAACTATACGTATGATAACCAAGAATTTGGTGTTTACGTATAGCTGTTGATGCCGCCGAAATATTAAAGTAATGAAAGTCGAGACAAGTAAGTAAACAAAAGATTTATAATGATTTTCTTCAAGAAAAACTTCGTAATTCCTCTAAGTGTCAATAAATGTAATTTAATTTAATTTAACAGTAATTTAAAAAGAATTTCCTATATTATATATCACTAATTGCCTATTAGTGGCTACTGGTGTCGTAATAAAACGTTATTGTCAATGTTCGGAGTCAAAAAACTGAAAAAGCAATATACCAATATTACGCAATGTACTTAGGTATATCGATTCTCCTGCATAGACAGACTTGATAAAAGGAGCTTTCGGCAATTTTATTTAAATTTCTATTAGACGGATCCTAAGAAACGAGGTGTCGGGTGATAGGGCTAGACGAGCCCTATCCAAATATAAAATAATTTTGAAAATATATTGAAGGGTTGCAAGTTTATTAGCGAAAAACCTTAAAAATTTGTGAATTTTTTATCAAAAAAGTCCCTTTTTTGGTGTTAATTCTCCCACGGAACGCCAGTGGGGGTTCAAAGTGCGGTGGTATGCAGGGGTGCGGGTGTCGGTGCAACTGCGGACAAGCTTCAGCCAGTAATCGACTCGGAACGCAAGGTAAGTATCCTCTAAAGGTACGTTTTCGTAGCAATTTCGCAGAATTACTCAAAAAATAAAAAATTTAGACAAAACTATACGTATGATAACCAAGAATTTGGTGTGGTTAGGTTAGGTTAGGTTAGGTTAGGTTAGGTTAGGTTAGGTTAGGTTAGGTTAGGTTAGGTTAGGTTAGGTTAGGTTAGGTTAGGTTAGGTTAGGTTAGGTTAGGTTAGGTTAGGTTTTTTTTTTTTTTTTTTTTTTTTTTTTTGTTGAACGCACCCGTCATCACAGGGCGTTAGGCTCTATTTTCCCCTGATATTCGTCAAGGATTGTAAAGCTGGCTGGGACTCTTTATTTATTCTTTTCTTATGTGCTAATGCTTGTTGCCTTACTCTAACTCTTATTTTATTACATTTTTCATTCTACTACTAAGTCTATTTTACAAATTCCTATCTTATTTTCTAACCTTATTTCTACTTGCTAACGCATATAACATAACAAATTATATGTTACAGCAAGTTCTTACTTACTATTTCTTTTGCTTACTATCCTACCTATTGTAAGACAGTAGTCTATGAACTGTTGTCTACTATTTTTACCTATTAGGAGGCTATGCAGATTTTCTATTGTAACACTCTTATCTGTCTTGCTACTAAGCTCATAGCGCTCGCGGTCGTGGATAGGGCATTCTGTTAGGAGGTGGGGAATCGTTTCCTCGCATACTGGGTCACATGCGCATGATGGGCTGTCCCTGCACTTAAAGCGGTTTAAGTACTGGGAGAACCCGCCATGCCCCGTTAGAATTTGGGTGAGCATACCTGCCGGTCTTATTTTACGGACGAACCTGTACGCCAGCACGGCATCTGGCAAGAAGAGCTTCGTTACCGACGCGGTGTCGCCTTCCTGATACCTAGTGTTCCATCTGTATAGTGTTTCACTACGTATGGTCTTCTTAACATATGAGATTGGACACCGGTCGTAGTCCGGTTTTCTCCTCAGCGTCAGTGCCGCCTCCTTTGCTAATTCGTCTGCACGCTCGTTACCTAGAAGACCTGCATGAGCCTTCACCCAAAACAAAGACACAGCTTTGCCCTGGTCTAAGGCTGTCCGCAGGTTCCTCCTTGTTTCCACTGCAAGAGGGTGAAGTGAGCCATGGTTTACGATCGTCTCCAAAGCGGCTCTCGAATCGCTATAAACACCGTAACTCTCTTCACCCCCTTTAAGGATAAAGCCAGAGGCTTTCCATATAGCCAGGAGTTCCGCCTGATAGACGGTGCAGTACGCGGACAAGCTAAGTTTGAAGTTCCGAATCTCGGCTTCACTATTCCATACGGATAATGCGGCTCCGACCTTCCCCTCAATCCTGCTGCCGTCGGTGAATATTCGCACCGCCTGCACATTGTGCCTGTCCACAAGGTGTTGGTCTACCAGGCTTGTGAACTCCAGGCTTAAATGTTCCGCCGGATGTGGAGCTTCTGCAAATCTCACCGCACTCTCGGTTTCTCTATCTCCCAGAGCCAACGGGGGCGACCCTCTCTTTGCCTCATACAGGGCGGCTGCCTCCTGTATTCTGAGGTCGAGAGGAAGTATCCCCGCCAGAACTAGTGCCGAGTGCAGAGAAACTGTGCGGTAAGACTTGCATAGCTTTTGGGCGAAACCCCTTTGTACGGTGGAGAGTAACTTGCGCACTCCTATCTTCTCAGACGCAGGAGCCCACACTGCTGACGCGTACATCATTATAGGTTCAACTGTTGCGACATAAATCGTTCTGATGACTTCTGGGTGTAAGCCCCAGTTTACCTTCGCAGCCCTTGACAGTTCCTTGTAAACGTCCGTTGCCTTCTTGCATTGCGTCGCAACGTGGGTGTTAAAAGTCATCTTGTGATCAATGATGACGCCCAATAGCTTCACCTCCTTTGACAATTTAAGGCTTACTCCTCCCATGGTCAACAGTGGGTTGTCGTACTTCAGTCTCTTCGTCAGTACCATTGCGCAAGTCTTGTGTGGCGCAAACTTCAATTTGTTGCGTACACCCCACTGCTGAACATAGGCAAGAGCGGCGTTGGCCTGTCTCGAGACTTCGAGACCGGTTTCCCCATCGAAAACCATTACCACATCGTCCGCAAACGCTTGCACATAGCATCCAATGTTATCCAGGTCTCTTAATAAAGGGTCAAGGAGGATGTTCCACAGGATTGGGCCACCTATTGACCCTTGCACACATCCTTTACTCGTGCTCCTTGTGCATTCTTCCCCGGCGTACCGCACTCTGACTTTTCTGCAGTCAAGATAGCTATCCAGTAGCCTCCTGATATTGACCGGACACTTTTCCTCAGCCAGACGGACTCTAATGGCAGGCCACCATGCGCTATCGAAGGCCCCCTCTATATCCAGTGACACTAGGGTTACCAGCTTCTTCAGCCCAATCTTACCCTGGATATGGTGCACTAGTGTATAGAGGGCGTCCTCGGTGCTCCGCTGGGGCATGAATCCGAACTGGCGAGTACTGATCCGCGGTACTAGGTGCCACTTCATTCTCGCTACTGTCATCTTCTCCAGGATCTTCCCCAAGACTGGCAGTAGACCTATCGGTCTATACGCTTTGGGGTTCGTGTAGTCTTCCTTGCCCGGTTTTCTTAATACCACCACCGTGGCCTCCTTCCAAGTGTCCGGGAAGTGCCCCAACATGAGGCACTTGTTGGCCAGGGCAAGGAATGCGTCCAGATCCTGAGAGATGGCCCGACTGCAGATGTCTGCTGTGAAGCCATCCGCTCCTGGGGCCTTCTTCGGATTAAAACTTCCCATCGCGGTCTTTAGCTCCAGCGAAGTAAACGCTGGGTCATGGTGTTCATCATGTCTCAGGTCGTTTACTCGCTCTGCCGCCATTCTGGTCCGGCGATGGTCTTCGTTATCTGTTTCCTTCAGGTCTTCTGGGTAGAATGTCTCCGCTAGCAGTTGCGCCGATTCTCTTGGGTTTAAGAATGCACCATCTTTGGTTAGGGTCAAGTCTTCTTGTCTCCTGGTGGTCCCTCTAATGACTCTGTAGATACCATCCCAGAGTCCTTCCCTGTCTTGTTTCTGGCAGAACGTCTTCCAACTTTCTATTTGGGCTTTCTTGGCTTGACACTCGTAGGCTTCCTTTTTCTCTAGGTACTGAGCTACCACTATTTCTCTGCGGTACGGTGCCGCGTTTTTTATCTTGCGCCTGAAGGTTGTGGTAGCCTTTTTCAGCCCCGCGAGCTCGTCATTCCACCATGGGACTCTGAGTACCTCTGTACTTTTCTTGGCCGGCATGCTTTCCTTGCACGCGGCCGAGATGCACTCTGTATAGTTTAGTACAGTATTCTCTAATTCTGATTTTGATCTTATGTTGTTTATTTTCTCTACGTTAATGTTTCTATTTGTTTTTTGCTCAAAAAGTATGGAATTAAAGGTGTCCCAGTTCGCTTTTTTCGTGTTGTAGCGTCTGGTGGTTCTTTCCACTTTGAGTCCTTTGCTCTTACGGAGATTTATGTGGAATAAGATGGTATTATGATCCGAGCTCGTCACAGTCTGGTCTACCCTCCAGTTTTCTACTAAATCTAGCAGATCTGCGGTACAGGCTGTTATGTCAACGTGACTGGTGTACGCTCTTCCACCTCTGACGGTGTCGAAGGTAGGCGTATCACCATTGTTCAGTACCTGAAGCTCAGACTCTTCCAGGGTCCCGGACATTTCTTTACCCCTGTGGTCTTCTACGGTGCTACCCCACCAGGTACTCTTGGCGTTGCTGTCGCCACCTATCAGTAGCAATGTGGACCCCAGCTCCTCTCTGATGATACGTAGCTGCTCCAAGTATGGCTCTATGGGTTGATCCGGTTCAAAGTAGAAGGACACCGCCGCGATTTCCCAAGCTGCGGTTCGGATCCTCACTACAACAATATTGTTGTTTGTGAGTTTCGGGCACTGGAAGACGTCTAAGCTGTCATCAAAGACAGCTATTGCCGCCTTGATCGTCCCATCTCCTACTCCTGCGTTCTGGTAGATTCTCGCCCCACGGTAGTCCTTCATCCTTCTCACCCCGCCCACATACGGCTCCTGGAGCAGCGCAAATGCGAGTTTTCGCTCACTGGCCTCAATCATGAGTTCTGTTGTTGCCAGTTCCTTCCTTTGGAGGTTTGCTTGGGCTACTGTATATCTTCTAGTGGGGTTGCCTGCCCCGGAACGGCTATCGTTGCCCTTAGCAATACGCTATTTTAGCTCTGGCTAGTGCCTCCCACCTTCTGCGTACTGGGCACCCAGAGCTAAATGCGTTATGGTCCAAGGAGGTGTCTACCTTCGCGGCCACACAGTTACAGCATGTTGGCGCTGCTGTTGTCAGAAAGTCCGAGCATTCCTGCCGCATGTGTGGTCCACCACAATGGCTGCATTTGGGTACGGTCTCTTTGCAAAAGCGTCTCCCATGTCCATATGCTAGGCACATGGAGCACTGTACGAGGGGGGATTGATCTTCTACCCTCACCCTCTGCATGTCAACGTGGACCGTGCCCCTGTCCAACATCCTATTATAAATTTGCGGTGACACCTTAAGAACAATGTGGCTCATCAGCGGGTTTCTCGCCTTGCGGCGGAACTTAAACTCCAGTCTATCCTCCTCCTGGTCGAGGCCATGGAAAACCCCTCCGTTCTGGTTTCTCAAGGCAGTGATGATGTCGTCGTTACTGTTGTACGACAGTACGTCCTTGAGCACCAGCATCGGGTCCTGGTTCTTCATTTCCTCGACCAGGAGTCTATCTCCTACGCTCCTAAGCCTCTCCTGGACCTTTTGCCGTTCCTCGACGGTTCTGCATCCTAAGATGACCTTCCTGTCCTTCACCCTTCTGACCTTTTCTACGGTCACCCAGCCATCTTTAGCGTTAACCGCCTGTCTTACTTGTTTTAGGACCTCTTCGCTGTTTTCAGCCTCGTCCCTGGACGTGATGACGATGGAGTGTAAAGAGCTCCGATCGCTCATCCTCTTTTTGTTCTGGTCCGCGGTGACGTCAGCGTATGAGGTTTTATAGGTGACAGCTTGGTTGTTAGATATAGACTCCCTGAGTTTTACAATCTCTGCATTCGTTTGTTCTATTTTACAACTCTGTTCTTTAATGAGCTTTACCAGCTCTTCATTTGCATCTTTTATTTCTATGATTTCCTTATCCCCTGTTCTTTCTTTGTTCTCTATCGTACTACTCTTTGTTTCACCTAGTTTCTTCCTCTTTTCTACTTCCAATTCGGCGGCCACCTCTTTCAAAAGTTGGTAGAGCTTTTCCACAGCCAGGTTCATGCCTTCCCTCAGGTCTCCCCTCAGGTTGCGGGAGTCACTTAAGTGAGTCTTCGCCCTCTGAAGCCAGACCCGCCCTTCGTGTACCTTGTCCTTGGGCTTCGTGGAGTCGGCCTTTGGTGATTTCGTCGTCAGTGCCGGTGCCTCCGATGATGTTTTAAGCGCCGCCGGCCGAGTATCGGTAGGGGGCGCTGCTTTCTGCTTGATTTTCGGCTGACTTGCCGCCTTTAGGGCCGCCTTGGTTGGAGGAGATATGCTTAATAAACGCGGGTGTGGTTGTGTAGATGATGTACCCGTCTTTGTATCAGTCTTTCCGCTTTCCCACTCCCCGATACTACGCCTCACGCTAGGGGCTGACTTCTCTACTCTAGAGGAGGATCCTGCCCTCTCCTTCTCGGTCGGGGACGCGGTAGACTGGTCTGCCGTCTTCTTGTGGGGAGTGTGGGCGATGGCATACATTTTCGATGGGGAGAGCCTCGTAATGGTACAATAGTACTGATTAAAACAATAAACAATAAAGAGTAAATACTAAAACTATGTGTATCGGTCAATAAACTCGATTCACGTGTGCAGTAAGGTAGGTAAAAGAAAACAACAGTAAAAGGGTAAAACTTAAACTAGGTGTATCGGTCAATAAACTCGATTCACGTGTGCAGTAAGGTAGGTAAAAGAAAACAACAGGTAAAAGGGTAAAACTTAAACTAGGTGTATCGGTCAATAGACTCGATTCACGTGTGCAGATAAGACGAGTAGTATGTATAAATCGTAGGTAGGCGTGTATGTGTGTGTGTGTGTGTGTGTGTGTGTGTGTGTGTGTGTGTGTGTGTGTGTGTGTGTGTGTGTGTGTGTGTGTGTGTGTGTGTGTGTGTGTGTGTGTGTGTGTGTGTATGTGTGTGGTCGTGCGTAGTTTAGACTGATCTTGCGCTTTTCTTTTCAGGTCTTCTGTCGCGATTCCGGTGGGGGTGCTCACCGGAGTGTCAGGTATGGTATAGGTTTATGTCAAGATAAATAAATAAAAATAAGTTTTTTGCTCTACCTTTGGGACTCTACAATTTGTACCTATGCCTCAAAACCCGTCCTTGTGGCCCACTTTAAAGAGTAGCAGCCTTAGAAAATTTTGTCAAAGAAAATTGGTAAAATGTAGAGTCACCACGTCTAAGGATGCCCTATCCACTCCTAAGATGGTCCAGCTCACCCGCTGACTAAAATAAGCAAGTGTCAACTTGACTCTATGTAGAGCGGGAGCGGTGTCTAGGGTCCTAATCTGCTTACTACTAAGTACCTATACTACAGAAAATAAAGATTTACATATAAGTCATAAAAGTAAAAATATAATTTGCTCAAAGTAGAGCCGTTCAACTCCACGCAGTGGAGTTGTCAGCGTTTATAGGGATGTAAAGTCCCTGTCCCTATATTATTTGCTAGGAATATAAAATAAGGTATAAATCAGTTTTAGCTCTATGTAGAGCGAGAACGGTGTCGAGGGTCCTTAATAACTACTTACTACTAGGTTCTTAAATCTATTTATGCAACATTTGCCTGTTTACTGGAAAACTTTCTGCCTGTCTCTACCTGGAGACTCTAGGTGTATATGTCCCGAAAGTCCCTAAAATTTTGGACCCTTAGCCGAAAACCGCTTAGGGATCGGGGCTCTGGTTCAAAAGTTATGGATTTTAGAAAGTTTTCCAGATTTAAAACACTTAGAATATTTTTGGATTTTACAAAATCCAGGGGTCTCACTAGACTGGTCGATCGACAATATATAAGGGTAGGGGGTTGAAGTTTTTTGTGTGGGTAGGGAAGGGTTCAATTTTTTGACGCAGGATGGGGGGGGTGGGTTAGGGAGGGGGGGGCCGAAAAAGTGTTATTTTTGAGCTAGGACTTCCCGTTTCCTAGTTATTTGCGGTTTTTTGGATTTCCCTTATCTAAACAATCTTAAATAATACGGTTAGAATTTTTTAGGTACTCTCCTATAGGATTAAACAGTTTTTTATTTGGGTGTCCTAAAAACTCGGGATAACTTATATACTGTAGACCAATGAGCAGTCCAGTGTTTCCCACTTAAGACTAAATTATAGTCCCGCGCGTCACCGGGATGAGGTCCCGGGAATAATAGGGGTGTAGTTCACCAGATCTAAGTGGTTGGTTTCGCCCTTAGGATCGAGATACCAAGCCCGTTCAAACTCTAAGGGTGTATAGGACGGTCCAAATTTACCGTCACCGGCCTAAGCGAGTTTCCCGGGAAACGGGAAACCGGGAATTTTTAAAGTTTTTTAGGAAAATCTTCCCGGGGGTGGTTTTCGGGAGTGCCTGTTGGTAACTTGCCCTTAGGAGAGTTTCACGTAAGTGAACGAATTTTTAGTTATTTTCCCGGTATCCCGAGCCGTTTAGCTGCTAGGGGGTTGGCCAACTTAGTTGGTAATGGCGATTTTACCCTATCTTTACATTTAAATCCTTATAAATTAAAGTTTTTACGCTAGGTTAATTATTAAAAATGTTTAATACAGTTTATTAGCGCCTCTAATCACCTACACCAGCACTGGCGCCGCTTCTCACGCCGTTCACCCTCTGGAAGCCGCCGAAATTAGGGGATGCGAACCACTTTCTGCAAATGGCCCCTGGAGCCCACAGTATCGCCCGGAGGTGGTTCTGCCGGAACTAAAGTTGGCTGTGGTGGGTCCCAAGAGCAGATTCCTGGTGATCAGGATCGTATCTGTAGGGGTTTGCTTTCCTGTGTCTCCGGCCAACTTGAGGATTCACCTAAATTCTTATGCACTAATCAATTTAAGAGTCTGGCGCTCGGGAACCACTTATCCTAAAAATCTAACACTAAGCCCTATCGTTACGCTGATTATGTCTCTGTCACTTTTTGCCTAAAAAAGTATAGGTCGTCGATTTAGTTTTCCGGTAACGACCCGGTGAAATAGTGTGAAGTTTTTCACCGAGTTCCCTATACTTTGGTAGCTCGCAGTTGCCACAATTTTAGTCAGAATTACGATTTAAAAACACTTACAAAGTCCTTATTTATGCCGCCGTGTAGGGCCACTTTCAGTTTCAGCAAAATTGCTGAAAGAACTGAAATAGCCCACACGTGTTTTCCGGTTTTTGAGTTCCAGCTCCTCGAGTTTTCACCGTAAAAATCCAAAATCAGTGTTAAATGGTGGGCACTCTCGAGACGCTCAATTTCACAATTAAAACAGTATGTGTCGTCGATCTAATTTCTAAGATATCACTAATTTATCACTAACATAACCTCTAAAAACAGTTTTTGTTGAGAGAAAATCCACAATTTTAGAGCGATTTTCGCGCGATTTTCACTAACGCATAGCGCTTGCGATTGCGCAACTTTTGATATATCGCACTGTTCACTTTTCGAAACTTTTCCCGATACTTTGATTTTTGAGCGCGGAGCGACTAAAAAACACTGTTCGCGCACTGACAGAGGGCACGGGACGGTTGGGTTAGGTTAGGTTAGGTTAGGTTAGGTTAGGTTAGGTTAGGTTAGGTTAGGTTAGGTTAGGTTAGGTTAGGTTAGGTTAGGTTAGGTTGTTGTTGAACGCACCCGTCATCACAGGGCGTTAGGCTCTATTTTCCCCTGATATTCGTCAAGGATTTTAGTGCAATGAGTTTTTATTTATTCTTTTCTTAGGGACTAATTTGTTGTTGCCTTTCTGGCTTTTATTTATTGACTCTTATTCTATAACATCTTACTAAGTACTATATCTATTCTGCAGCTTTAATAACTAGCGTGTTTTATGTTTTTAGTTCTATCTTATCTATTTTTTATTTTCTAACAATTCTTATCTTATTTTCTAATCTTATTACTACTTGCTAACGCATATAACATAGATTATATGTTACAGCAAGTTCTTATGTACTATTTCTTTTATTTACTATTCTACATATTTTGAGGCAATAATTTATAAAATATTCGCTACTTTTTTTACTTACTAGAAGACTGTGTAAATTTTCTTTCGTGACACTAGTTTCTAGCTTGCTACTAAGTTCGTAGCGCTCACGGTCGTGGATAGGGCATTCTGTTAGGAGGTGAGTAATTGTTTCTTCGCTGGCTGAATCACAAGCGCACGATGGGCTGTCCCTGCACTTGAAACGGTTCAAGTACTGGGAGAACCCACCATGCCCCGTTAGGATTTGTGTGAGCATACCTGCTGGTTTTATGTTACGAACGAACCTATGTGCCTGCACGGCATCTGGCAGGAAGAGCCTCGTTACCGACGCGGTGTCACTTTCTTTGTATCTAGTGTTCCATTTGTGTAGTGTTTCCCTACGTATGGTCTTCTTCACATATGACATAGGACACCGGTCGTAGTCCGGTTTTCTTTTTAGCGTCAGTGCCGCCTCTTTAGCTAGGTCGTCGGCGCGCTCATTACCAGGAAGGCCTGCATGAGCCTTCACCCAAAACAAAGACACAGCTTTGCCCTGGTTTACGGCCGTCCGCAGGTTCCTCCTTGTATCCACTGCAAGAGGGTGAAGTGAGCCATGGTTTACGATCGTCTCCAGAGCGGCTCTCGAATCGCTATAAACACCGTAACTCTCTTCACCCCCTTTAAGAATAAGGCCAGAGGCTTTCCATATGGCCAAGAGTTCCGCCTGATAGACGGTGCAGTACGCGGACAGGCTAAGTTTGAGGTTCCGAATCTCGGCTTCACTATTCCATAAGGATAATGCGGCTCCGACCTTCCCCTCAATCTTGCTGCCGTCGGTGAATATTCGCACCGCCTGCACATTGTGCCTGTCTACAAGGTGTTGGTCTACCAGGTTCACGAACTCCAGGCCTATATGTTCCGCCGGATGTGGAGCTTCTGCAAATCTCACCGCACTCTCGGTTTCTCTATCTCCTAGAGCCAGCGGGGGCGACCCTCTCTTTGCCTCATACAGGGCGGCTGCCTCCTGTATTCTAAGGTCGAGAGGAAGTATCCCCGCCAAAACTAGTGCCGAGTGCAGAGAAACTGTGCGGTAAGACTTGCATAGCTTTTGGGCGAAGCCTCTTTGCACGGTGGAGAGTAATTTGCGCACTCCTATCTTCTCGGACGCAGGAGCCCACACTGCTGCTGCGTACATAATTATCGGCTCAATTGTTGCGATATAAATTGTCCTGATAATTTCTTGATGCAGACCCCAGTTAACTTTTGCAGCTTTTGCCAGTTGCTTATAGATGTCCGTTGCCTTTTTACACTGTGTCGCAACGTGGGTGTTAAAAGTCATCTTTTCGTCGATGATGACGCCTAGTAATTTCACCTCCTTCGACGGTTGGATGTTTACTCCTCCCATGGTCAACAGTGGGTTGTCGTATTTTAGCTTCTTGGTTAAGACCATTGCGCAAGTTTTTTGCGGCGCAAACTTCAGCTTGTTGCGTACCCCCCACTGTTGCACATAGGCAAGGGCGGCATTGGCTCGTCTCGATATTTCAAGACCGCTATCCCCATCGAAAACCATTACCACATCATCCGCGAACGCCTGCACGTAATGTCCCATGTTGTCCAGGTCTCTCAATAAAGGGTCGAGGAGGATGTTCCATAGAATTGGGCCACCTATTGACCCTTGCACACATCCTTTGCTCGTGCTCCTTGTGCATTCTTCCCCGGCGTACCGCACTCTGACTTTTCTGCAGTCGAGATAGCTGTCCAGTAGCCTCCTGATATTGACCGGACACTTTTCCTCAGCCAGACGGACTCTGATAGCAGGCCACCATGCGCTATCGAAGGCCCCCTCTATATCCAGTGACACTAGGGTTACCAGCTTCTTCAGCCCAATCTTACCCTGGATATGGTTCACTAGTGTATAGAGGGCGTCCTCGGTGCTCCGCTGGGGCATGAATCCATACTGGCGAGTACTGATCCGCGGTACTAGGTGCCACTTCATTCTCGCTACTGTCATCTTCTCCAGGATCTTCCCCAAGACTGGCAGTAGACCTATCGGTCTATACGCTTTGGGGTTCGTGTAGTCTTCCTTGCCCGGTTTTCTTAATACCACCACCGTGGCCTCCTTCCAAATGTCCGGGAAGTGCCCCAACATGAGGCACTTGTTGGCCAGGGCAAGGAATGCGTCCAGATCCTGAGAGATGGCCCGACTGCAGATGTCAGCTGTGAAGCCATCCGCTCCTGGGGCCTTCTTCGGATTAAAACTTCCCATCGCGGTCTTTAGCTCCAGCGAAGTAAACGCTGGGTCATGGTGTTCATCATGTCTCAGGTCGTTTACTCGCTCTGCCGCCATTCTGGTCCGGCGATGGTCTTCATTATCTGTTTCCTTCAGGTCTTCTGGGTAGAATGTCTCCGCTAGCAGTTGCGCCGATTCTCTTGGGTTTAAGAATGCACCATCTTTGGTTAGGGTCAAGTCTTCTTGTCTCCTGGTGGTCCTTCTGATGACTCTGTAGATTCCTTCCCAGAGTCCTTCCCGGTCTTGCTTCTGGCAGAACGTCTTCCAACTATCTATTTGGGCTTTCTTGGCTTGGCACTCGTAGGCTTCCTTCTTCTCTAGGTACTGGGCTACCACTATTTCTCTGCGGTACGGTGCCGCGTTTCTTATCTTACGCCTGAAGGTAGTGGCAGCCTTTTTCAGCCTCGCGAGCTCGTCATTCCACCATGGGACTCTGAGTACCTCGGTACTCTTCTTGGCCGGCATGCTTTCCTTGCATGCAGCCGAGATGCAGTTAGTAAGTTTTAAAGTGATGTTTTCTAATTCTATTTTTGTTCTAATGTTATTTATCATCTCTACATTAATATTGTTGATTGCTAATTGTTCAGATAATTTAGTATGAAATATGTCCCAATTTGCTCTTTTTGTATTGAAGATTCTGGTGGTTCTTTCCACTTTGAGTCCTTTACTCTTGCGGAGATTAATGTGGAATAGAATGGTATTGTGATCCGAGCTCGTCACAGTCTGGTCTACCCTCCAGTTTTCTACTAAATCTAGCAGATCTGCGGTACAGGCTGTAATGTCAACGTAACTGGTGTACGCTCTTCCACCTCTGACGGTGTCGAAGGTAGGCGTGTCACCATTATTCAGTACCTGAAGCCCAGACTCTTCCAGGGTCCCGGACAATTCTTTACCCCTGTGGTCTTCTACGGTGCTACCCCACCAGGTACTCTTGGCGTTGCTGTCGCCACCTATCAGTAGTAGTGTGGACCCCAGCTCCTCTCTGATGATACGTAGCTGCTCCAAGTATGGCTCTATGGGTTGATCCGGTTCAAAGTAGAAGGACACCGCCGCGATTTCCCAGGCTGCGGTTCGGATCCTCACTACAACAATATTGTTGTTTGTGAGTTTCGGGCACTGGAAGACGTCTACGCTGTCGTCAAAGACAGCTATTGCCGCCTTGATCGTCCCATCTCCTACTCCTGCGTTCTGGTAAATTCTCGCCCCACGGTAGTCCATCATCCTTCTCACCCCGCCCACATACGGCTCCTGGAGCAGCGCAAATGCGAGTTTTCGCTCACTGGCCTCGATCATGAGTTCTGTTGTTGCCAGTTCCTTCCTTTGGAGGTTTGCTTGGGCTACTGTATATCTTCTAGTGGGGTTGCCTGCCCCGGAACGGCTATCGTCGCCCTTAGCAATACGCTATTTTAGCTCTGGCTAGTGCCTCCCACCTTCTGCGTACTGGGCACCCAGAGCTAAATGCGTTATGGTCCAAGGAGGTGTCAACCTTCGCGGCCACGCAGTTGCAGCATGTTGGCGCTGCTGTTGCCAGCCAATCCGTGCATTCTTGCCGCATGTGCGGTCCACCACAGTGGCTACATTTTGGCACGGTCTCCTTACAGAAACGTCTCCCATGTCCGTATGCTAAACACATGGAGCACTGTACGAGGGGGGACTGGTCTTCTACCCTCACCCTCTGCATGTCGACGTGGACCGTGCCACTATCCAGCATCCTGTTGTAGATTTGTGGAGACACTTTGATGACTACGTGACTCATCAGCGGGTTTCTTGCCCTGCGGCGAAACTTGAACTCCAGCCTGTTCTGTTCCTTGTCGAGGCCATGGAAAACCCCTCCGTTCTGGTTTCTCAAGGCAGCGATGATATCGTCGTTGCTGTTGTACGACAGTACATCCTTGAGTACCAGCATCGGGTCCTGGTTCTTCATTTCCTCGACCAGGAGTCGATCTTCTGCACTCTTAAGCCTCTCCTGGACCTTTTGCCGTTCCTCGACGGTTCTGCATCCTATGATGACCTTCTTGTCCTTCACCCTCCTGACCCTTTCCACAGTCACCCATCCATCTTTGGCATTCACAGCCTGCCGGACCTGCTTTAGGACCTCTTCGCTGTTTTCAGCCTCATCCCTGGACGTGATGACGATGGAGTGTAAAGAGCTCCGATCGCTCATCCTCTTTTTGTTCTGGTCCGCGGTGACGTCAGCGTATGAGGCTTTATGGGTGACAGCTTGGTTGTTAGATATAGACTCCCTGAGTTTTACAATCTCTGCATTCGTTTGTTCTATTTTACAACTCTGTTCTTTAATGAGCTTTACCAGCTCTTCATTTGCATCTTTTATTTCTATGATTTCCTTATCCCCTGTTCTTTCTTTGTTCTCTATCGTACTACTCTTTATTTCACCTAGTTTCTTCCTCTTTTCTACTTCCAATTCGGCGGCCACCTCTTTCAGGAGTTGGTAGAGCTTGTCCACGGCCAGGATCATGCCCTCCTTCAGGTCTCCCCTCAGATTGCGGGAGTCACCTAGGTGATTCTTCGCCCTCTGAAGCCAGACCCGCCCTTCGTGTACCTTGTCCTTGGGCTTAGTGGAGTCGGCCTTTGGTGATTTCGTCGTCAGTGCCGGTGCCTCCGATGATGTTTTAAGCGCCGCCGGCCGAGTATCGGTAGGGGGCGCTACTTTCTGCTTAATTTTCGGCTGACTTGCCGCCTTTAGGGCCGCCTTGGTTGGAGGAGATATGCTTAATAAACGCGGGTGTGGTTGTGTAGATGATGTACCCGTCTTTGTATCAGTCTTTCCGCTTTCCCACTCCCCGATACTACGCCTCACGCTAGGGGCTGACTTCTCTACTTTAGAGGAGGATCCTGCCCTCTCCTTCTCGGTCGGGGACGCGGTAGACTGGTCTGCCGTCTTCTTGTGGGGAGTGTGGGCGATGGCATACATTTTCGATGGGGAGAGCCTCGTAATGGTACAATAGTACTGATTAAAACAATAAATATATGATAAAAGGAGTAAATACTAAAACTATGTGTATCGGTCAATAAACTCGATTCACGTGTGCAGTAAGGTAGGTAAAAGAAAACAACAAGTAAAAGGGTAAAACTTAAACTAGGTGTATCGGTCAATAAACTCGATTCACGTGTGCAGTAAGATAAGTAAAAGAAGACAACAAGTAAAAGGGTAAAACTTAAGCTAGGTGTATCGGTCAATAGACTCGATTCACGTGTGCAGATAAGACGAGTGGTATGTATAAATCGTAGGTAGGCGTGTATGTGTGTGTGTGTGTGTGTGTGTGTGTGTGTGTGTATGTGTGTGTGTGTATGTGTGTGGTCGTGCGTGTGTGTATGTGTATATGTTTGTATAGTTTAGACTGATCTTGCGTTTTTCTTTTCAGGTCTTCTGTCGCGATTCCGGCGGGGGGTGCTCACCGGAGTGTCAGGTAATCGGTTGCTTTTATGTCAAAATAAATAAATAAAATAAGGTTTTTGCTCTACCTTTGAGACTCTACAATTTGTTCCTATGCCTTGAAACCCGTCCTTGTGGCCCACTTTAAAGAGTAGTAGCTTTAGGAAATTTTGTCAAAGAAAGTTTGTAAAATGTAGAGTCACCACGTCAAAGGATGCCCTATCCACTCCTAGGATGATCCAGATCACCCGCTGACTAAAATAAGCAAATGTCAACTTGACTCTATGTAGAGCGGGAGCGGTGTCTAGGGTCCTAATCTGCTTACTGCTAAGTACTTATACTACAGAAAAGATTTACATGTAAATCATAAAAGTAAAAATATAATTTGCTCAAAGTAGAGCCGTTCAACTCCACGCAGTGGAGTTCTCAGCGTTTATAGGGATGTAAAGTCCCTGTCACTATATTATTTACTAGGAATATAAAATAAAATACGAATCAGTTTTAGCTCTATGTAGAGCGAGAGCAGTGTCGAGGGTCCTTAATAACTACTTACTACTAGGTTCTTAAATCTATTTATGCAACATTTGCCTGTTTACTGGAAAACTTTCTGCCTGTCTCTACCTAGAGACTCTAGGTGTATGTGTCCCGAAAGTCCCCAAAATTTTGGACCCTTAGCCGAAAACCGCTTGGGGATCGGGGCTCTGGTTCAGAAGTTATGGAATTTAGAAAGTTTTCCAGATTTAAAACACTTAGAATATTTTTGGATTTAACAAAAACCAGGGGTCTCACTAGACTGGTCGATCGACAATATATAAGGGTAGGGGGTTGAAGTTTTTTGTGTGGGTAGGGAAGGGTGCAATTTTTTGACGCAGGATGGGGGGGGTGGGTTAGGGAGGGGGGGGCCGAAAAATTGTTATTTTTGAGCTAGGACGTCCCGTTTCCTAGTTATTTGCGGTTTTTTGGATTTCCCTTATCTAAACAATCTTAAATAATACGGTTAGAATTTTTTAGGTACTCTCCTATAGGATTAAACAGTTTTTTATTTGGGTGTCCTAAAAACTCGGGATAGCTTATATACTGTAGACCAATGAGCAGTCCAGTGTTTCCCACTTAAGACTAAGTTATAGTCCCGCGCGTCACTGGGATGAGGTCCCGGGAATAAAAGGGGTGTAGTTTACCAGATCTAAGTGGTTGGTTTCGCCCTTAGGATCGAGATACCAGGCCCGTTTAAACTCTAAGGGTGTATAGGACGGTCCAAATTTACCGTCACCGGCCTAAGCGAGTTTCCCGGGAAACGGGAAACCGGGAATTTTTAAAGTTTTTTAGGAAAATCTTCCCGGGGGTGGTTTTCGGGAGTGTCTGTTGGTAACTTGCCCTTAGGAGAGCTTCACGTAAGTGAACGAATTTTTTGTTATTTTCCCGGTATCCCGAGCCGTTTAGCTGCTAGGGGGTTGGCCAACTTAGTTGGTAATGGCGATTTTGCCCTGTCTTTACATTTAATTCCTTATAATTTAAAATTTTTATGCTAGGTTAATTATTAAAAATGTTTTATACAGTTTATTAGCACCTCTAGTCACCTACACTAGCACTGGCGCCGCTTCTCACGCCGTTCACCCTCTGGAAGCCGCCGAAATTAGGGGATGCGAACCACTTTCTGCAAATGGCCCCTGGAGCCCACAGTGTGGCCCGGAGGTGGTTCTGCCGGAACTAAAGTTGGCTGTGGTGGGTCCCAAGAGCAGATTCCTGGTGGTCAGGATCGTATCTGTGGGGGTTCGCTTTCCTGTGTCTTCGGCCAACTTGGGGATGCACCTAAATTCTTATGCACTAGTCAATTTAAAAGTCTGGCGCTCGGGAACCACTTATCCTAAAAATCTAACACTAAGCCCTATCGTTACGCTGATTATGTCTCTGTCACTTTTTGCCTAAAAAAGTATAGGTCGTCGATTTGGTTTTCCGGTAACGACCCGGTGAAATAGTGTGAAGTTTTTCACCGAGTTTCCTATACTTTGGTAGCTCGCAGTTGCCACAATTTTAGTCCGAATTAAGATTTAAAAACACTTACAAAGTCCTTATTTATGCCGCCGTGTAGGGCCACTTTCAGCTTCAGCAAAATTGCTGAAAGAACTGAAATAGCCCACACGTGTTTTCCGGTTTTTGTGTTCCAGCTCCTCGAGTTTTCACCGTAAAAATCCAAAATCAGTGTTATATGGTGGGCACTCTCGAGACGCTCAATTTCACAATTAAAACAGTATGTGTCGTCGATCTAATTTCTAAGATATCACTAATTTATCACTAACATAACCTCTAAAAACAGTTTTTGTTGGGAGAAAATCCACAATTTTAGAGCGATTTTCGCGCGATTTTCACTAACGCATAGCGCTTGCGATTGCGCAACTTTTGATATATCGCACTATTAACTTTTCGAAACTTTTCCCGATACTTTGATTTTTGAGCGCGGAGCGACTAAAAAACACTGTTCGCGCACTGACAGAGGGCACGGGACTCGGTTAGGTTAGGTTAGGTTAGGTTAGGTTAGGTTAGGTTAGGTTAGGTTAGGTTAGGTTAGGTTAGGTTAGGTTAGGTTAGGTTAGGTTAGGTTAGGTTAGGTTAGGTTAGGTTAGGTTAGGTTAGGTTAGGTTAGGTTAGGTTAGGTTAGGTTAGGTTAGGTTAGGTTAGGTTAGGTTAGGTTAGGTTAGGTTAGGTTAGGTTAGGTTAGGTTAGGTTAGGTTTTTTTTTTTTTTTTTTTTTTTTTTTTTAAATTTGTAAGCTATCCCTCTTGCATTACAAGAGCCTTTGTCTATCTTTTTGCTTTTGTTTTGCAATTTGTTAATTTTTCTTTCCTTTAGATTTATTTATTTTTTGTTTGTTTTTGATAGAGAGAAACAAATTAGTCTTGTTTGTTTCTCTCTATCACGATATTGCATATTTCTTCTGCAAAGTTGAGGAAATGCGCCCTAGTTTCCTTATTTGCTATGAGGTTGTGCGCATCTTCCCTGGCGATTCGCGCTCCTAGGCGTTGTTCAGCCTCGTGTCTGCGGGAGCCGAATACTGGACACTCAAAAACAACATGCAACACCCCTTCCTCCTTCTCTGGGTCGCAGATACACGACGGGCTCTCCCGACACTTGAAGCGGTGCAAGTATTGGGAGAACCCCCCGTGTCCCGTTAAAATCTGCGTCAGGACTCCTTGTGGCTGGATCTTCCGCACCAAACTGTACGCATCCCTCGCGTTTGGGAGGAACGCTCTCGTGACGGAGGCCGTCTGTCCCGACTGATATCTCCGGTTCCATTCGTCAAGGGAGCCCCTGCGAATTTCCCGCTTGACGAATGAAAGCGGACACAGGTCGTAGTCAGGCTTCCTCCGACTCGAAAGCGCCGCCTCCTTCGCCAGAAAATCGGCACGCTCATTTCCGTCGATGTTGGCGTGGGCCTTGATCCAGAACAAAGTTACATCTTTGCGCTGGGTCAAGGCTTCGCTGAGGTTGCGGCGTGCCTGGATCGCGAGGGGATGCAGAGTCCCGGGGTTCGTCACCGTTTGCAGCGCCGCCCTCGAGTCGCTGTAGATGCCGAAGCTCCCTCCGCTGCACTTGAGGATCTCGCTCGAAGCTCTGCATATGGCCAAGAGCTCGGCCTGGTAGACTGTGCAGTACGCTGGCAAGCACAGTTTTCGGCTTCGGGTTTCGGCCCGGCTGTCCCACATGGACAGCGCGGCACCGACCCTGCCCTGTATCTTGCTGCCGTCTGTAAAAATACGGAGCGTCTGCACGTTATGCTGGTCTACCAGACTCTGGTCGTCCAGACTCTGGAAACTTATGTCCATACGCAGAGCCGGATGCGGTAATTCTGCAAATCCTACCACACGTTCTACCTCCCGGTCTGCCAGCACTAGCCGGGTTGACCCTTTGCGAGCTTCGTATAAACGAGCTGCTTCTTGGATGCGGAGGTCCAAAGGCAGTAATCCGGCCAGTAACAGGGCCGAGTTCAGGGAGACAGTGCGGTACGATTTGCAGATTTTCTGCGCGAATCCCCTCTGCACAGCGTTAAGGAGCCTGCGGACACCGAGCTTCTCAGTGGCGGGCGCGTATGCTGCTGCCGCGTATGTGATGACCGGCTCTACTGCCGCCGTGTATATCGTACGTACTATTTCGGGGTGCAGCCCCCAGCTTATCTTCGCTGTTCTCGAGAGCTGTTTGTAGATGTTTAGGGCCTTCCTACAGACGTTGCCGACGTGGGTGTTAAAGGTTAGCTTGTCGTCTATAGTAAGCCCCAAAATCCTCAGCTCTCGGGACATGCCAATGTCGACCCCGCCCATGCTCAGGAGCGGGGTGTCATGCTTTAATTTGTTCGTAAAAAGCATGGCGCAGGTCTTATGTGGCGCGAATTTCAATTTATTTTTAACACCCCACCCCCGAACAAAGTCGAGGGCGGCATTGGCACGTCGCTGCACCTCTAGCGCTGTATACTCGGCGAACAGCAGAACCACGTCATCCGCAAACGCTTGGCAGGTGACGCCCCGTTCGTGCAGACCCTTAAGGAGAGGGTCTAGGAGGATATTCCATAGAATAGGGCCGCTGATGGACCCTTGGACGCAGCCTTTTTGCGTTTCTCTGCGATGTTCCGCACCAGCGTATCTTAACTTTATGCATCTGCCGTCGAGGTAGCTGTCCAACAGCCGCCTGATATTGACCGGGCACTTTTCCTCAGCCAGTCTGACTCTAATAGCCGGCCACCATGCACTGTCGAAGGCACCCTCTATATCCAGTGAGACGAGCGTTACCAGCTTCTTTGATTTGACTTCCGCTTTAATTTGGTTCACTAGGGTATAGAGGGCGTCCTCGGTGCTCCTTTGGGGCATAAAGCCGTACTGGCGAGTACTGAGCCTCGGTACTAGGTGCCATTGGAGCCTTGCTACTATCATTTTCTCCAGGACTTTTCCCAACACAGGTAGAAGGCCAATAGGCCTGTAAGATTTGGCGCTCTGATAACTGTCCTTGCCCGGCTTCCTCAACACCACTACCGTGGCCTCCTTCCACTTGTTAGGGAAGTGGCCAAGGGTGAGGCACTTATTGGCCAGAGCAAGGAAAGCATCAGGGTCCTGGAGGATGACTCGACGGCAGATGTCCGCCGTAAAACCGTCCGCACCTGGCGCCTTCTTCGGGTTAAAACTGGACACCGCGGTCATCATCTCATGCGCTGTAAAAGGCGGGTCATGCACCTCATCATGGACCCGATCGTTTACCCGCTGTGCGAGCTCCCGGGTGTCCTTGTGGTCTTGGCTATCTGTCTTTATTAGGT
>OY982588.1:10579574-10762495 GCA_963859945.1 Euplagia quadripunctaria | reverse complement strand
GCTCTAATCGGTCTATTACCACTATATCAGGTTTATTGGCAACAACAGTCCTGTCAGTGATAATAGACCGATCCCAGTACAATGTTACAGGACCATTTTCAAGAACTGGGTCGGGCACATATCTGTAGTACGGTAATTCCATAGTCACAAGGTTATATTTAAGAGCAAGTTGCTGATGGACTATCCTGGCCACTTGGTTATGTCTGTGCAAGTACTCGCCGTTGGCAAGACGAGAACAACCGGAAATTATATGCCTTTTTTTTTTTTTTTTTTTTTTTTTTTTTGCGTGTGGAAACCCCCTCGGGCCGTCACCCCACCGGGGTTTTCAGTGGGGGCGGTGTGTCGGAATCGAACCGACTAAAACCACACGGTGTGGCGTACTGCGCCTTAAGTAGGAGGGATCCGGGAACAGCTTTTATTAAGACATCCGGACCCCCCCTAGCGCCTGCCCGCAAAAGCGCGGGCACCACCTCCGTGTAAAAACTTAAAACCTCTCAGTTAGGCGACGTCCAGGCACACGCGAACGCCGCCTCCTCGCGGGGGGCCACTATAGCGGGTGGAGGGGAAAACCCGTCCCGTCCACCCGCGGCCACACTCAGGGGGAAATTATATGCCTGAGGCTTTCTCCGGGACGATGACATGCCCGACAAATGTCAATCGTGCCATCCTTCAGGATATGTTTCCGATAGTTGTGCGTCATAACAACTTCATCAGTAATTGCACAGATAAAACCTTCAGTTTCTCCAAAGAGATCACCGAAACTTAGCCAGAACACAGATGATAATAGATCTACTTCGGGCCCATTTAAGGCCCGATAAAAATGCAGCTCTTTGCTCTTCCATACTTCCCTGCGATCTGTAATATTGAGTACTGCAGGTTTGCGCCAGTTCTCTCTACCTAAATCAAGCGGGGTGAGTCCGTCCGTTAGGTTAGGTTAGGTTAGGTTTTTTTTTTTTTTTTTTGGTACTCCTACCTCCAACATAATCGGAGCCTATGCCTGTCTGCTTTCTCTTACATACCATTTCTCGCACTTATGCTTCTCGTACTTTTATTCTTCATACTGGATTTTTCTTTCATTCATCCTCATTTATTTCTTTAATGGGTGGGATTCCCAACTATCCTTGAACCTAATTACTTCCCTGGTTGCTTTGGAGCTAGGAGTTCGGCTTGGTAGACGGTGCAGTATGTTGGTAAAGCAAGTTTGTGGGCTCTGATCTCTGCCTCACCGGTCCATATGGACAGTGACGCACCCACCCTTCCTCCGATCTTACTTCGCGCGCGTGCGTGTGTGTGTGTGTGTGTGTGTGTGTGTGTGTGTGTGTGTGTGTGTGTGTGCGTGTGTGTGTCTGTGTGTATTTCATGTATGTTTGATTGTTACAAGGTCTTCTGTAGTGTCATAATTTAATGACTTTAACCATATAAAGATAGCCCTTCTCGCTGCATTGTTATTGATTTTTCTCATTTTATAGATTTTATTGTATTTGTTATAGGTATGTAGAGCTAAAAAATTATAGTGTCTTTGTGCAAAACTTGTTTTAGTACGAGGAACCGGAAAGCGTTCGACTCTCTTATTAGGTACAGGTAAGTTTAGAACTGTTTTTCAATGGTACCTACGAAGTATTTCGTACACATATATTTTCCTGACAGATAATACTTCTGCACGTTTGTAGAGGGCAGTTGTGGGATATCTATATGGTAGGTATATAAGTACTTTTAATACTGCCCGCTGGGCCCGTTCTACATCTATCATATAGGTTTTTGCAGCACCTCCCCAGGCGCAGATGCAATATCGTATAAGGCATTCGCATAATGCTCTATAGGTCTGTACGAGAAGTGCGGCGTCAGCCACTGAGCGCAAGCCCTTGAAGATATAAATTAATCTTCTAATTCTCGCTATTGTAGAGGCTAGGTGGCTGTTCCATTTCAGTTGGTCATCTAATGTGACACCTAGGTATTTTATGGAGGCTACTCGCATCAGTACTCCACAGTCACAGTTGTCTCGCTCTGCACTCCGATTACATGGGAAGGTATGTATTTTGAGGCAGTATTCAGCAGGAGGTTTACTTACAGCTGTTATGCTGAAACAAACATACTTGGTCTTACTGGTATTTAGGGATAGGAGACTGTTTTCCAGCCAAGTAGTTATTTCTGCTAAGGCACTCTCAGCCAGCTCAAATACCTTATTCCAGGCGTATGCATACATTATGAGATCCAACCCTGGCAAGGAAACGTTGCACAGGTCATTCACATAAAGAAGGAAAAGATATGGGCCAAGTGTACTACCTTAAGAAGTGTACTCCTCACTTTCATAATCTGCCAGTCGGACACGTTGTGATCTATTGGACAGATAATCTTCAAACCAGTCCAAGACTACCCCCCTAATGCCAACATTCTCAAGGCGTGTTAGTAAAATTGGAATGGAAACGGTGTCAAAAGCTTTTTGAAGGTCTAAAAAGACCCCCAAACATTTTTCTCCCCTGTCCAGGTACGATACCACAGACGATGTTAGTGCTAGAACAGCATCTTCGGTAGATTTTTGTTGCCTGAATCCGAATTGATGATCACTAAGAATGTTATTTTTTTCCAAATATGTAATCAATCTTTTATTAATGATTTTTTCTAATACCTTTGATAATGTTGATAATAGGGAAATGGGACGGTAATTTGAGGGCTCTTGTTTGTTGCCAGATTTAAAAATAGGACAGACCACAGCTTTTTTTAAGTTTGCAGGAAATATGCCTGTTTCCATGCTTAGATTGCATAGGTGGGTAATAGATGGGGCTAGTGACATGATGTTTTGTTTTAAAATTTCAGTTGTGATTTTGTCCCACCCAGGAGCACTATGCGATTTGAGTCCTAGAATAATGCTCTTCACCTCGCATGGATCTGTTGGCATAAATGCCATAGAGTGCAGCAGTGCTGCATCCTTTCTGGATTCACGTGATAGGTCCTGTTCTGCTTTGCCCATCAAATCTTGCAGTCGACTAGCCAATGCACATCCAACGCCGGTAAAATAAGTATTTACCATATTGAGAGCTTTTTCTGGTGTATCATCGATGCGGAGAAGTTCTTCAGACGATTCGGTTTTACGTTTTATATCACATACCTCTTTTATTGTTTTCCAAGTCTCTTTTATATTACCTTTAGAGCTTTGTAATTTTGTTTTATAATATTGCTGTTTTAAATTTTTTATAATATAATTACATGTATTTCTATATTTCTGGTATTTATGAATTTGTTGCATATCATTAATAGATTGTATTGCGATTTTATGTAGCTTATCCCTCTTTCTTATACATTTAACAACCCCTTCAGTTATCCAGGGTTTTAAAGGTCTGTATTTATTTGAGGTTTTTATAGTCGTTGTGTGG
The DNA here is from genome assembly GCA_963859945.1 of Euplagia quadripunctaria. NCBI lineage: Eukaryota > Metazoa > Arthropoda > Insecta > Lepidoptera > Erebidae > Euplagia > Euplagia quadripunctaria. The sequence continues at coordinate 10,759,124 of OY982588.1, read as the reverse complement.
TTAGTAACAATATTGAGCAGCTTGGATGTCAATATTTCAAAAAAAATTTTTGGTGTCAGTAGATTTATACAAATCAACCCACGATTCACCGATAAGTAACTGATTAATTGTTTTGTTGTCGATGTTTATTTTTTTGTGTACAACCTTCTGTTTTATTATTTTAGATTTGTTAATATGGAGCAATATAGGAGAGTGATCTGTTATTTGGATTTTTGTTATTTGTTGTTTGGATTGGATTCGGGATGGAAAGATCTTCGTTAGGAAGAACGACACCTCTGCCACAATTCGTATCCTAACCTCTGCTGACCTCTGTAAAATTGTATGACTAGTTATTCTTGTTTACTCGTTTAAGGAATGTTTGTTAATGTACCATAATCTATTCACCACATGTAAGTCTCCTCTAAGTTTCGTACGGTTAAAACGTTGTTTTATAATTTATAACCCATTTGAAATGATTGGTAAACAGCTATTTAATATTCATATAAAATATCATATCTTATTATTATTTAATATACCCACATATTATTTTTTATTATATAAAATATTTATATTCTTATACTATATTTACGTTTTTCATTATTGTTTAGTATATTTATTTTCTATACTTATTCTTCCAGCCATCTATGTTATCCCTGTTATAAAAAGTTATGTACATATTACGGTAGCTCATAGAAATGCCCTCTAATGGATAGCAAACGACTAAACATTTTTTACCAAAACGTTCGTGGTTTACGCACAAAATGCCTTGACTTTTATAATAATATTCTTTTACATGAATACGACATTATTTTAATTACCGAGTCCTGGCTACAGAGTGATATATTAGATGGAGAAATCTGTGATGGTAGGTTTGAGATATTTCGTTGCGACCGAAATCTCGATGTAACAGGTAAGCGAGCGGGCGGCGGCGTTGTATGCTGCGTTCGCCGTGAGCTAAGCGCTGTCTTGCTCAGCGACTGGCTGTGTAATTCACAATACGAATGTATTTGTTTGAAAATCTCGGCACGGACTCTTGGCACATTAGCAGACTTAATTGTTGTTTTATCATACATGCCACCTGACGCCTTAAATCTACCGACTTACTTAAATGATTACATTTTTAACTTTAACACTGTCTTTGATAAATACAAAGACGTGAATTATTTTCTTGTAGGTGACTTTAATTTACCCTGTTTACGTTGGAATAAGGATGGCTGGTCGCTCACACATTTAGGTAGCAGCCTGGTACAGGACAAAGCTTGTGCATTTGTGGAAGATTTAAGCTTATTAGGGTTGGTACAATATAATTATACACTAAACCACTGTGACAACACTTTAGATCTTTGTTTTTCAAACCTACCTTTAGACATTTCTGCGACTGGCGGATTAACTAAAATTGATAGATTTCACCCACCTCTTTCTATTAATATTGTTGATCTATATATTAATTCTTTTATTACGAATAAAATACGTAGATTTAACTTCCGAAAATGTAATTATGAGGATGTAAACCAATATTTGAGTAATATTAATTGGGACCAATTGTTGTCTGGCACTGACTGTGTTGACGACGCAGTGGACATATTTTATGAAAACCTAAAAGATTGTATCACTCTTTTTGTACCTTTTATCAGTCACAGAAATAATTCCTTTCCCGTTTGGTATAGTCGTTCTTTAATAAAAATAATTCGTGAAAAAAATAAGTTACATAAAAAATGGAAATTGTTTAATAATCCTCGTGATTTTGATGAATTTAAGCTACTGAGGGATAGGCAACATCGAGTGCAGGATCAGTGTTTTAACAACTTCACACGCAACGCTGAACACAATATAAGAAAAGCGCCTAAGTACTTTTGGAGCTACCTTAAATCAAAAAAACCTTGTTCCGCTTATCCGCGTCATTTTACTTCAGGGAACATAAAATATAATGACGGTCAAGAAATATGCACTGCTTTCAATAACTTTTTTGACAGCGTCTTTAACAAAAGTCAGTCCTCGTCACATACTGGCCCTCAATCTCTGGTGCACAATTACAACGCCTGTGACACAATCTCTCACATTACAGTATCTAAAGAGACGGTATTCAAGCACCTCTCAAGTTTGGATAAAAACAAAGGTGCTGGTTGCGACGGGATTCCTCCTGTATTTTGGTCATCGTGTGCTGAGAGTTTATCGCATCCTATTGCTCTACTGTTTCAGCATTCACTAAAGAGCTGTATGTTTCCCTCTCTGTGGAAGAAGGCGTACGTCATACCTATTCACAAGAAAGGTTCCAAATCTAAAATAGAAAATTACCGCCCTATCTCCATTTTAAACTGTGTTGCCAAGGTTTTTGAACGAATTATTGTTAATAATATTTACCCAGTTGTTAGTCTTGGCATTCCTGAATCTCAGCACGGATTCGTACAAAAGCGTTCCACGGTTTCAAATTTGGCTTGTTTCACAGATTATGTGGTGGGTGAAATGGAAAATGGTGGCCAGGTTGACGTGGTCTACACTGATTTTGAAAAAGCGTTCGACCGTGTGGACCACGTCATCCTGTTACGTAAGCTATACGCATTAGGAATTCATGGAGATTTGCTTAGGTGGGTCGAATCGTACCTAGCTAATCGTTCTCAAGCTGTTGTATTGGGTGGGTTTAAATTTGACTTCGTATCCATCCCCTCTGGTGTTCCCCAGGGCTCGCACCTTGGCCCTCTCTTCTACAACGCCTATATTTTTGATATCATTCACCACATTAAGCATTCACGTCATATTCTCTACGCTGATGACAAAAAGATCTTTACATCCATTAACTCTATTTCTGACTGTGTCTTGCTTCAAGAAGATCTCAACTCTTTATTTAACTACTATAATAATAACAATATTACCGTTAGCATTCAAAAATGTCAAAGTATATCCTTTACTCGTAAAAAACATCCTATCCTTTATCAATACAGTTTTAACGGCGTTGCAATCGAGAGGGTCAAGGTTGTGCGGGACCTGGGTATACTATTAGACTCGGAGATGTCCATGCGACAGCACATTGATGCGATATGCAGCAGGTCTTTTCGCAGTCTCGGTTTTGTCCTAAGATCTTGTCAACCCTTTAAGAGTTTGTTAAGCTTAAATGTAGTCTATATTGCTTTCGTTCGTAGTTTACTGGAATACGGTTGTCAGATATGGTCTCCCTGTTACGCAATACACAAAAATAGTCTTGAACGCATTCAGAGAAAGTTTATTGATCATCTTAATTTTAAATTTCATCACTGCTCACAAGATTACAAAGAGAATTGTCGTATATACAATCTCTTAACTCTAGAGGAGAGGCGTATCCTGATGGATATGGGGTTACTCTATGACATCTTACGGGGACGGACCGATTGTCCTATGCTTTTAAATAAAATTAATTTTAATGTTCCTAAGAAACGCACCAGACACACCACATTATTTTGCCCTCCATTTCACTCGACTAATTACGGTAAAAATAGTGTAATATCACGTCTACTTGACTCTTACAATAATCATTTTAATAATGTGGACTTATTTATTGGTTCCAAGGACACTTTCAAAAAGCAAGTTTTGCTTAGATTACTATCATCATAGGCTTTTTCATATCTCAACAATATTACACTAGATGGCTGGTTTTATGAGTCTTATAGGGCTCCTAGATAACAGAAATGTTCTATGGTACTTATGAAATTTTTATTTTTATTTTATTTATATATATTATTTATAATTATGATAATTTATTATATATATTGTATTTCTCTCTCTCTCGTATGTATCTCTTCAAAGTTTGCCAATCAGCTTTAATACTAAGTACTGTTTATAGCATATTTATCCACTCGATGCATCTACCGAGGATAACTTTTATTGGCTACTCATGTAATCTTTGATAAGTATACCTAGTTAAGAGTTAGCAGCTGTTGTTATCCCTAATATAAATAAAATAAAAATAAAATAAATTAGTTGTTCGCATACTACCGTTTTCCAACTAGTAGAACATTTTATCATGAAGTGATCTATACAAGACTTTCCCATTCTAGTAGGTTTTGTGATACCTTGCCTGAGGCCATATATAGCCATTAGATTTAAATAATTATGTGATGAACGATTTAGGTTTTCCGGCAAAATATCAATATTTATATCTCCAGTAAAGATGATATTTTTTGTACGGATATTATTTAAGATTTTGTCCAGCGACTCAAGGTAAAATTTAGTATCACAAAAACACGGAGGGCGGTAAGAGCAAACTATTGTATAGTCAGGTTTTAGAGTTAAAATGAGACAATTGCCTTCCAGAATCCCTGGCTCATAGGCACAAGTTGTGATATCGCTACGAATATACACGACAACGCCGTCGTTTTGGTTGGCTAATTCTTGTCCAACATTTGTTGTAATCAGGGATGTCTGGTGGCGGATGTTCTACATCCGTCCAGCATTCGGACAACACAAAGATATCTATTGACATTTGCAAAGAGGTAACAAATAACAGAAAATGGTCAAGATTACAATTTATACTTCTAATGTTGAAGCTAATTATTGTTATCGAACTACGTGTTTTTGGGTTATAATTCAACAATTGCGAACACAATTTGTTGTCAGTAAGAGGTATACATTCTACAGGTTCCGTTTCGTCAACTTCTTCCGTTATAATTTTGAGATCGAATTTTACTTAAAAATAGGGGAGAAAAATAGGGGGACTTCATAGTAGATATACACAGCAAAAATAAAATTTAAAACTCGATGAAAAGCAGTTGTTAATGAAGTAATTATTATGAATTTATATTTATTTACTACTATTGGGGCAAAACTTACTTCTTTTAGAGTGTATAAAAACAAGTAACATTTATAGTAGTCGTCATAAATCTGCCATACCTTGTTATGAGTTCTATCATTATGCATTGTTTGAGCAAATGAAATATTTAAAGTGTTATTACATATATTATGAGTGTTCCCTATATAATACCAGTGCTTTTTGTTACCTGAATAACCAGTGATGAATTTTGTGTGCAATAAAGTTAGGTATTTTAATTGCGTCCTAATATTTAATGCTAGCTTAAATATAGTAAAATCGGTTTTGTTTGTTACAAGGTAGTTGTGTAGTTGAATCATGGTAAAAATCATGAAATGTATAGTATAGTAGGGCAGTAATAGTGTATGGCAAAGTAGTGGGTGAGTAGTAGTAGTGACATTGTAAGTACAGTAGTAGTGTGCAAGTACAGCAATGTGGAATGTACTATGTATATTTCGTATGTTGTACGTTAAAACAATAATTATTTGTTGTATAGTATGTTGCTTGCATGTGTGTGTATTTATACGCATACAGGTGCACAGAAAATAGTATTTAGATAAAGTAAACAAAACACCAACCATCAGGAATAAGTTTGACATTATAATGGTTGCCAAAACCATACTCGTAAGGGAGATGAAGAAAATGTTATATAAAAGGGGTAGTTGTTGTTTCATGTACTCTCCAGATAGTCATTTCGTTTGTGATGCCTGTCCTTCAAAGTCCGATTCGTGGTCTATTCTCTTCGCAGGTTCCCCCTCTTTCTTTCTAATATAAACCTTTCCATGAGACGTCCAACGATAAGCATAATCATTAGTTTTTGTGAACTCCCGTGCTTGATAATAAAGTTTTTTCGCTTTGGAGGTAAGACTTTCCGAAACGTAAATTGGTGAATTCCCTTTCAAATTAATGTGTGAGCTATTAAGTCTGTTGGATTTATTCTCCTTATTGAACTTTTTTATATTTGTTAGCAATTTTTCTTTTGTAATGATGCTGGTGAACTCCACTGTAATCGCTCCCGCAGTTTCAGTACTTTTATTGCTCCTAATGCGGTAGACATCCCTAACTTCGTATGTTGGTATTTGAGTGTTCATAGCAACACCGATCGTTTTCACGATGTTAAGGAACTCCTCCTTAGTCTCCCCTAAATTTTTTGGAACATTACGTATATCAAGGCTTGCAGATTTCGCATTACGTTCAAGGGAGTCGACTTTGTCCTCTAGCGATTTGATGTACTCCAAGCTGTTCTTTCTTTCATGCTCTAAACGAACTATTTTTTCCATCAGCTCATCATATCGATGTCCCATAAATTCAACGGAAGCCTGCAGGTCCACGTTTTGAGCTTTGATTAGCTCCATATCATTTTGTAGTTTACAGAACTTTTCATTCTGCTCCTGTCTCAGGGTAGCAAAGGAAGACAAAAGGTCCCCACGCAGTAAGTTCAAATCAGTAGTCTGTTCCAAGTCATGTTTGCGCTTTTGACGAAGGGTGATTCGGTCTATAGTTAGCTCCGAATTAGGTGTTGACAGGTCAGGCTCGGAGCTGTGGTGGGGTACAGCAGCATTATTTGTAGCCTTAGTAGGTGGTGTTCTCTCTGTCATTTTTATTTAATTATATATATAGCAAACTGGTTCCAGAAAATTTACTCTTTTAAGTTAAAACATTAACTGTTGGCAATTAAGTAATATTGCACACAATAATCCTGCATAGAAAACAAAACAATATGGCGTAGCTCTGCGCGAACAATAACAAACAACAAATCAACTGCGATGACTCACCCGTTGCACCGAGCGGGGCGCTGCGTTTGCGTAGAGTAGTTGATAGCTTCGATTACTACGTCATAAGCTCCCGCAGCCGAGTGGTTACTACAGCGCCTCTTCGCTTGCGCTCGACTTTGTTCGGGTTCAAACCCCAGTGCCCAATCAGCGGTAGAAATAATTGGAGTTAGCTTTTGTCTGTCTTGTTTTCTATAGTCTGTTTCCAGGGTCGTGAATTTGGTTTCCAAAAATCCAAGCAATTCTTTAAGTATTCCAGTATTCCTCCAAAGTATTCAATCACCTCTTGAAGTAATCTAATGTTTTTCTTTCCACGCTATCCTTCTTAATGTTAATGCCAAGCTTGACGATGCTGTCATAGATCATCGCTTGTATATCAATAAGCTCTGCCATGACGATTGAGTGTTAAATGTATATTTGCTAAAAGAATAATGAAATGTATGACTTGCATGTCTGTTGATTGGTACTTCGCTACTCTATATCTGCTGTGGCTGCTGCTACTCCAATGTTAGCACTGCAATCCTTACACACAAACTCCAAGCACTATATGTTAACTAGTTCAAAACCTCGCCCGAGCACTTCTCGCGATTTTACGATAACTATGTGAGCCGCGCGAGGTCCTATCGAAGGACCAAAACTTATGTACGGTGTAGCGCGAGGTTTGCAGTGATTGTTAAATAAAAGAGATGTTTTAAATGTTACACACTAATAATATATTGTTCAGTTCCACAATAAGTTTTTAAAAGTTAAAATGGCCGGCTCGGCCGGCTGGCTCGGCCTAGCAGCTACGTTCGGATACGCGATACATTGTTTCGTTTCGCGATACAGTGTTAAGTATATAGTTTTGTTTGTTCCTTTTCTACATTTTGTTTGTATCTTTGTTTGTATATTCTGGGTCCGGCTGGCGGGTGGTGTAGATTTGATTACACTACTGAAGTACAGTTATAGCAACTGTTTACACGATATATTACGCTTCTTACATATATTATATTATATTTAGCTTTTGTATATTTATATTGTATTTAAATATTTTTTAAATATTCTACGTCATGTCTTCTGATAATGAATCTTTTCATTCAGCGAACGAATCTTCTAACCTTTCATGCGATGACAGTTTCTGTTCTTTAGGTGATACTCTTGGTGACTCTGTGCGACGGACGTTTAACAATCAACCCGTAAGCTGGTTGAATGTTTGTCACATTAACGCGCAAAGTATACCCAGCCACTACAGTGACTTGCTTGAGGCTTTCACAGACACCGATGTACATGCCATCCTGGTTTCAGGGACTTGGTTCAAACCCCACTTACTGTCTACCACTTACCCCCTCCCTGGTTTCATCCTCATACGTAATGACAGGATCGACAGGAGAGGTGGTGGAGTCGCTATCTATCTTCGCAGCTCTTTTTCTTACAAAATAATAACTTCTTCCACTGCTTCAGCAGAATACCTCTTTCTTGAAATTTCCATTAAGGGTACTAAATCTGTTCTGGGAGTTGTTTATTGTCCTCCTTCTATTGATTACTTCTCCAGTCTCGAATCGATTCTGGAATCTTTAAGGTCCGAGCATACACATCATATCATCATGGGCGATTTCAATACTGATCTCCTTGCTCCGAATTCCCTCCGTTCCCGTAAACTTCTCCAGGTCATCGACTCCGCTAGCCTACATACTCTACCGTTGTCGGCCACTCACCATAATATCGATGGACCTGACACATGGCTAGACCTGATCCTTACCTCCTCTACCTCCCTTGTCCGCAGTCATGTTCAATACCATGCTCCAGGCTTTGCCCATCACGACCTCATTTACCTCTCCTATGCCCTAAAACCCAGTAAATCACCCCCCCAAATTCGCCACCTTCGCTGTTTTGGACGGATAGACAGTGATAAATTACGCAGTGACGCCTCTAAATTAAATTGGGAACTTTTGTTGGAGGCTTCTACAGTGGACGAAAAAGTCAAGATATTTAATAACACTCTGACTGAGCTCTATGACGAACACGCCCCTATAAGGAAAGTCAGAATAAAGCGTCCACCATCGCCCTGGTTGTCTGCAGGCGTCCGAATAGCTATGAGGCGCAGAGACAAGGCTTACCGTAATTTTCAGAAGAACCGGTGCGAAGAAAATTGGACTCTGTACAAGGTTGCAAGGAATCGGTGCAATCAGATGGTGCGTAATGCTAAACGTCGCCATATTCTCAGTAATATTAATTTTTCTTCTGCCTCAAACATTTGGAGGTTTCTCGGTACATTGGGTATTGGAGAGTCTGGAAAATGTAACCCTGCTACGACTTTTTATTTGGATGACATGAACCGCCATTTCACCTCACTTCCGTTGTTTGATCACCAAATCAAGAGTTGTACTCTGAAGCATCTGGCTGACCTACCCCGTCCTAATATTGACTCCTTTCAGTTTTCTCCAGTTGCATCGGATGACGTCAAAAAGATAATCCTTTCTACTAAGTCCAACGCAATGGGAAGCGATCACATCAATCGTCGTATGGTTACTCCTATCCTCGACCACCTTCTCCTTGTGCTAACACACATAGTGAATTTTTCACTTGACTCGGGTATCTTCCCTTCCATGTGGCGCAATGCGTTTGTCACTCCCCTCCCAAAGATCCCTACCTCCTCCCTCCTGAACCACTTACGACCTATTTCCATTCTTCCCTTTCTCTCCAAAGTTCTTGAGGCATGTGTCTACCAACAGCTTTCACAATTTGTACTCCGGAACAACCTTCTAAGCCCTCTTCAATCAGGATTCAGGCCTGGTCATAGCACAACTTCCGCCCTCCTAAAAGTGACTGGTGACATCAGGACAGGAATAGAGGAGTCCAAAGTTACAGTATTAGCTTTGGTTGACTTCTCGAACGCACTTTAACACCGTCAATCACGAAATCCTTTTATCTATCCTCTCCTATCTTATGATTGCACCTGATACACTGGAATGGTTCTCATCATATCTTCAAGGGCGCCAGCAGTCTGTCTGCTTTAACGAATCCTCCTCAAGTTGGCGTTATCTTGGCTCTGGCGTCCTTCAAGGTGGCATCCTCTCTCCTCTATTTTTATCAATTTCATCACTCAGAATCTTCAGTGTACGTATCATCTTTATGCCGATGACTTGCAACTGTACTATTAAGCTACTGTAGACCGCATATCTGAGGCTATTCTCATGATAAATCGCGACCTGGAGGCTATTAGTGGCTGGTCCGACAGATTTGGCTTATCAGTAAACCCAACCAAATGGCAGGTCATTATTGTGGGCAGTCAACGTCTGATCAGGAGGTTTGACCTAGATAGACTGCCACCTGTAACCTTCAACGGATCTAACATACCTTATAGTCCTTCCGTCAAGGATCTAGGCCTCATTATTGATACCCACCTAAACTGGCAAACCCAGGTAACTAGTGTCAGCCAAAGAGTTACAGGCACACTGCGTGCGTTATACCGTCTTAAAAACTTTCTCCCAACCAAGACCAAAGCTATGTTAGTTCAGACTTTGATTGTCCCCATTATTGATTATGGTGATGTATGCTACTATGACCTGAATGCAGATCTTCTCAACAAATACGACCGTCTTCTGAATAATTGCATTCGATTCATTTTTAATCTTCGTAAGTATGATCACGTTTCCTCTTTTCGTTCGGAATTGAAGTGGCTTCCCATTCAACAGCGCCGTCATCTACGCGCCCTTACCACTCTGTATTCAATTCTTAATTCACCTACTTTTCCTACATATCTTACCTCCATTCTCCAGTATCTTTGCTCTAATCATCTCAGAAATCTCCGCTCTTCAAACAATCTTCTTCTATTATGTCCCAATCATTCCTCAGCCTGTGTCAACTCTTCTTTCATTGTTCAGTCTGTCCTCCTCTGGAACGCTCTACCGCAAGAAATCAGGATGGCACCTAATCGCCAATCATTTAAAACAAAGGTTCGTGCTCTCCTCTTCCGTAAACTCGCAGAATCATCAGAACAGTAGAAAAATATGTTTATGTATCTATTATTTATATAACTATATTTATATATTCATACAGGTATGTATGTATCTATGTATATATTTTCCCGTATATATATATTTAATTTTTCTGAGATTACACTCATTCGTACACTTCTTAATGCACCTACTTCATTAATTTCTACACCACCTTAAGGTAGACTGGCAGAGAATGCCTTAGGCATTAAGTCCGCCTCTGTACATATTGTGCATAAAGTATTAAATAAAAAAAAATAAAAAAAATGTTGGTTAAATGTTATGTATGAAAATGTTATAATGTTTCAATGAATGACACCCGAATGTCGCGGTCACACACAGTGCACTGACTCTATACACGTTTGATCTAATTAGGTAAACGCGTGACTCGGTTATTGCTTACTAAGGTGTTCTGTTATATTACACCGAACAATAATCATCCTCCGCCAGCTGCATTTGTCAGTTTTTGCGTGAAAGAGTAACAAACATCCATCCATCCTCACAAACTTTTGCCTTTATAATTTTTTATTACTTTTATTTTCATTATAATTTTAAAATTATTAATGAATAAATTGCAAAATTGACAAAATGTGGGTGTACGAATAGGCAGAGGCCTTTCGGGGATACAGGTATGTACATACGTATGTCAAATTCAGCAAGATTAATTTATTCAAAATGGGTATGTATTCAAAAGGCTGGAATAAACAATAGTAAATTGACCTCTATCCTCAATTGCACTGTTTTCAACATGTTATATAGTTGATTGCTGATTTATCGCTTATTTATTTGCCGCATTGTGTAATAAATTATTAAAAAAAAACTCTGATATCATTAACATCAATTGTATGTTAAACAGTGATTGTTTCCAGACCAGCTGCTTAATACACAAAATCTATAATGTATGTAAGGGTAAGAGGGCATCTATTAATTACGTGAACGTACTTTTTTTTGGGCCTCCACCAATAAAATGTCATTATATTAATTTTAACTGAGGCCTGAATTGAAAATCTCGCTTCAACTTATTCTTCAATATTGTGTCGTCGCCACATCAAAAACTCTTATTTATTTTATTAAAATTAGGGACAAACTATAATAGATGATAACACAGTTCACTATTTAATAAGAATAAGTTAATAGACATTATTTTGACTGGTTATACCGGTAACGCAATGGTATTGGTCGATTGATAAATATTAAAGAATAGTGGGGTTATAAAAAGGGTAGCAATAAGTTGAGAACATGGTCTTGGTTGCGAAGAGTGGTACGAACAACTTGGCAGTTACTGTAGTTAGCGATTTTCATATTTTATATCAGTGGTTATGAGAATATTTCTTACAATTGGTACAAACATAAATTGAATCCTTTAACAACTATAGCAGGCCTACGTCACTCGATGTACTTTAGCGTGTAAGAAATACTTATATATTCGTAGAAGAAACTAATTTTAAGTGGCAATTAGATAAAAAAATTAACTTTAGTCATTATTTCAAAATACTGCCATCTTCTCAATGAAATATAAAAAGAGTCTTAATCTATTAAAATCTCAATAGAAATTAAAAGGCAGATAAAGTTAGGTTACGGCTAATATATTGTAGTAGAGGGTACCTTCTAATGAAAATATAATTAGACCAAATCACAATAATTTATTGGTAGGTACTCACTTTAACACGACCTTTAAGTACTAAACACAAATAAGCAAATCAAATTGTTTAATATTACTAGTTTAATATTCAAAGAATTGAACAACTATAAGTTACCTTAGAACTATGTAGGTACTTAGAAATTTATAGTTAAAAATAGATGCCACCCCCCAAATAATATGTATTTGATAATATCTAATTTGTACTGTCACTTTTGTATTATTTTTTCACTTTACAATAAAAACTAGTTTATTTATTTTTTAAATTTATTTTCGGACCGATACGACCTTCCAACCTTCAAAAGAAAAGAGCGCACTAAAGAGTTGCAAGTGCGTGAAGGTGGTCACTTGAACTCTTCTCCTCGTTTGCGTTATTTATCTCGATTCTTTTATCATTGGTATTTTTGTTTAAGTTCTTTATTATGACTTGATAAAATGTATTGTATTTGTATCCTGTGTTTTCGATAAGTACCTATTTTGTTGACATATAGTGCAGTCGCGTCGCCGTCGGTAGAGCAAATATGATGGTAGGAACAACCTATAGAACAATACATATGTAGTAGTTGCGCGGCGATTCTTATGGTAGGAATTTGTGTGAATATTCAAAAATTGCAAAACTGTTTTCGTTAAAAAAAAAAAGGTCAACAAGACGCAAAATCTTTCTTATGATGCTGCCTATCTACCTATAGAATTTGGTTTATTTTCATTAAAAATCATCGAGTTATGCCATTTTGCAACTAAGGCATTTAAAATAAATAAATAAAAAGGTGGTTAAAAAAAAAAGAGGCAGTCATGGGACTGCCGACAGAAGTGCAAACTTAAACGATAGGACGAACTTAAAACGTCACATTACTCTCCTACTCACCCACTCGCTCACTCGCCCACTCTCCCACTCGCCCACTCTGCGCACTCTCCCACTGCCCACTCTTCCCACTCTGCCCACGCTGCCCACTCTGCCCACTCTTCCCACTCTGCCCACGCTGCCCACTCTGCCCTCTCTGCCCACTGCCCACTCTGGCTACTCTGGCCACTCTGCCCACTCTTCCCACTCTGCCCACGCTGCAAACTCTGCCCTCTCTGCCCACTGCCCACTCTGCCAACTCTGCCCACTCTGCCCACTCACCCACTCGCCCACTCTCCCTCTCGTCCACTCTGCCCACACTTCCCACTCTTCCCTAGATTCCCTCCCTACCTCCATCTCTCTCTCACTCCCTCCCTCTCTCCTTCCCTCTCTATGTCTCTCTGACGCTGTACATGTAATTATAAGAAACTCACCTCCATCTTAAGAATTTTCGATCTCGCCATAATTTTTTTTTTTTAAATATATTACACTCGGACACATTTTCCATACATTTTCGATCAGTTTTTCCTCGGACACATTTTCCGTACATTTTCGATCAGGGTGCACGTGACCACATTACACTCGGACACATTTTCTCCTGGTCTGTCTCTTGGTACTTGAAGTGTCCGGATTTTACCCGGACACTTTTTGAAAATCCCGCCCGGACGCTCCCCGGACGCCCTCTAAACTAGGACGAATCCGGGGAAACCCGGACGGATGGCAGCCCTAGGTACACTGAAAGTTCTGTGCTCCTGGCCGCTCATAAATGTTTGAATTTCGAATGTTATATTTTTTTGAAATGTAAGAAACTCGGCTCCGTCTTAGAATTTTCGATCAGGTCACGTGTCTTGACGCGAGTTTAACATTTTTTACCCATCCCAAAAAGTGCACAACGCCGCTGAAGTGGTTTTCACTTCAAAAACTAAAAATGTTAATTGGGATTCTCTTTTTTAAGGTTTCTTTAAATAATACATTACATAATACACTCATATAACAAAAAAAAAATATTACTAAAAAGTCAGAAGAAATACTTGGGTTTGAACTTAGGACCTCTCATTTGCCAGTCAAGGGTCATACCGCTTTGGCTATCAAAGCAAATAGTGAGTTTTTATTATTTCATTTTTTAATGATGTCCTAGTCCTATATAAAAATATTAACGGTTCCTATATCTATGATTTCAACCCTAATGCCTACAATTTATTTCATTCATGGGCGCCATTGGGCCAAAAGCTCTTTACCAAATGGGCATATCCTTTTATTCACTGATCATTATGTTTCTGTTATACATTAATTCTTGTAGTAACAAAACGGCCAGACCACATATTTTGATTAATTTGTAGAGTTTGTGAAGTTAGGTTTAGGGAGGGTCTTTAATTTTGTTCGTAATAGACCGGAAAGATGTTGTACATTTATCTGTTGAGCGCACTGTAGAACTTTCTTGTGTTGAACTGGAACACCATATTATAGTTAGTGTGTATCGGCCACCACAGAGTGACTTTAGCATATTTGAGGTAGTTATGGAAGAAGTTTTGAAGCGTTTATGTGTCAGTAGTAAGATTTTGGTAGTTTGTGGAGATTTCAATATTAATATATTTATTTATTTACTAAACTTACAACTATTATTACACGGTTTATTATTACAGGTTAAAAACCTAATGCAGTAGCTAAGCAGTTGCTTATATATATATACTAATTTCTGTATGCCATATTTTTATTTATAACATACTATGAATAGTGTTATCTTAGTGAATTCACTCAGTGAACAATAAAATATGTCCGTCTCCCCTGCAACGAGATTTAGCGTGCGAAGCGCTTGAGACAGAGGCGCCACATTGAGAAGATTGGCTCGCCCTCTTGTCACCGCCAGCAGCCGGGGCCGGCGTCGCCGCCACACTGACCTATCTGGTACACACAACCTTACCATACCCAATATATCTGCATTGTGTATCCTACCTCTAATAATCATAAATAAATATTCTATTAGCGGGAACTCCCTTCTGACCCATAACTCATTGTATCCAACCATGCCCAGAACAAACAGAGTTGGATACATGAGTGGCTAGAAGGGATACACTCCGTATAGGCGTAAATATAAAAACCTAATGAATTTGTTTTGTACACGCTCCAACATGAGACTATATTTAGTTTCATGTGGAGCCCAGATAACTGCGTTGCATTCTAATTGGCTCCTCACCAGTGCATTAAATAAAGCAACAATTGCTTTAATATTTGTATAATTTCGAGAAGTACGTAATAAGAAACCTAAATATTTCTGAAAGCCTTCTTACAGCACTTGACAATATGATTACGAAAAGTTAGCTCCGTGTTAAAAATAAGTCCTAAATCTCGGAATTCTTTGACCCTATCCATAGGCATACCATCAATTCTATAACTGTAAGTGATTGGGTAATGGGCGCGTGAAAAAGTGATAGTCATGCAATTATTAAGATTAAATTGTAATCCATTATCATTACTCCATGCCACTACGCTATCAATGTATCTTTGCAGACGCCCGCAGTCATCCCCAATATTTATAGGTAACGATAACTTGAGATCGTTGCAAAGAGCAAGCAATTTGCGTTTTCAACGGCCTTCGGCAGGTCATTTATCATGGATAATGAACTGAAGGGGTCCGAGGTTACTTCCCTGACTTACACCAGACCATGTAAAATATGGTGCCGACACATGTCCCGCATACTCCACATACTGCCTCCTATCCCTCATATAACTGGCAAAGAACCGGAGCAAGTACGGGGTGCAACCGACGCCTGCTACCTTGAGCAGTCTTGCAGCAGACTTGAGCAGTGTGTCATTGTCGACTAGGTCGAATGCTTTTTTGTAGTCAAAGTAAGCCGCATCTATCTGCCCCCCTCCGTCTACCGTTGGTATCACGTGATCCACGTCGCTCAGCAGGTTACTGGTGGTGCTCCTCTTTGGCCTAAACCCGCGCTGAGCCTCAGAGAGTTGCGCTTGCTAACTCAGGAACTTTTGCCGGCGATGACAGCACCGCTACAGGCCTATAACCCTCGATTTTATCTCCTAGCGCCCCTTTTGGTACTGGTACGACACGAGACGTTTTCCATCGGTCGGGAAACTCAGCTGCTTTGAGACACTGATTGTAGACTCACACGTTCAGCTAACACCGACCTACAATCCTTAAATATGTAAAGCGGGATGCCGTCTGCCGTTGTTGCAGCGCGCGCTTCACCTCACTCAGCTGTAATTCCTCCAAGTGAATACGCGCCTCTCTATTCTCACCGCCCGCTTCTGCTATTGCAGCACTAACATTCAAGTCAAAATACTGAGCAAATTCTGCAGCGCATTGCTTTTTTGAAAGTGTCTCCCCGTTTTTTAAATCTTATTTGGGGTTCTATTACCTTTTTTTGATTTAATAAAACTCCAAAAAGATTTAGGGTCCTTTAACAATTGGTGTTGCATTCGATCACTATACTATTGTTGTGCGTGATGAATCATCTTTTTTATATTAGCCCTACACCGGGCGAACGCCTCGTAATCAGTCCTTGCCTTGCTTCTTTTTTTATGCAGAGTGGCCTTGTGTCGTAGGTTGCGAATTATTCCAACTGTGTAAAACTCGGGGTAATTGTACTTCGAGCTTACACGACTTCGCTGTTTTCTTGGAACACAGTCTCATATCACACTAGAACATAACACGCTTTTTCTTAAACTTAGGCATTATGGTGTTAATGGTATTGCTTTGGAACTAATTGTTTCCTATTGAAAGATAGAATTCAACATGTAGTTGTCAATGGTGCAAGGTCTTCTGGATTACCTGTTAATATGGGCGTTCCTCAGGGCTCTATACTAGGTCCTCTACTTTTTCTCATATATAAAAATGATTTACCTTATTATTTAAAAGATCTCTGTGATATAGTTCTATTTGCTGATGATACGTCACTTATTTTTAAAGTTGATCGTAAGAAAACAGTTTTTGACGATGTCAATAGAGCACTAAATTATGTATTGTATTGGTTTTCAACTAACAATCTCCTACTGAACTCAAATAAAACAAAGTGTGTGAGATTTACTATGCCAAATGTAAAACAGCTAGGCACTAATCTAACTTTAAACAATGAATTGATAAGTATTGTAGACTCAACAGTATTCTTAGGAATTACATTAGACGGTAAACTACAATGGGGAGCCCAGATAGACAGCCTTGAAGGTAGGCTTAGTTCGGCAGCTTATGCAGTATGGAAGGTACATCAGCTCACTGATACGGACACAGCTAGGCTAGTTTATTTTAGCTACTTTCACAGCGTCATGTCCTATGGTATACTACTTTGGGGCAAGGCGGCTGATGTTAAACGATTTTTATTCTTCAAAAGCGAGCCATCCGCTCAATATACAATTTAGGTGCTAGAGTCTCTCTTCGAGAGTTGTTTAAGAATATAGGTATTTTAACTGTTACATCACAGTATATATTTGCAAATATTATGTTTGTTAGGCACGACATCAATGACTATAAGAAAAACAGTGATATACACAATATTAATATAAGAAACAAGTCTAAACTCGTTGGTACCTATCATCGCTTACATAAGGTACACAAGTCGTTCGAAGGTCTTGGTATACTTTTTATAATAAAATTCCTATAGATGTAATCGACCTTCCTGGAGATAAATTCAAGCTAACTGTAATAATAGGAAAGCCTACCATACGATCAACGATTATCTAAACGACAAACAGTCTTGGGCTTACGGTGTCATTAGGTATATACATACAAACTTCTTTGTCTTATAATTAAGTTAAATTATTAACAAACCATTGTTAGTTGAAAGTAATGCGTGACGATTATTTTGGTAATTTGACTAGTAGGGATTTTTATCAGTATCTCGACTATGGTTCGTCATGCTCACTAAAATGTCATTGCTTGCGGCGTCGTCATGGGGCGGGTCGTTTCTTTCCATCTGATATGGCGAAGGAGATGATGGCTGATCCATGCGTCATACTCGTGAACAGGTGCTGCTTGGGGTGACTGGTCGGCCTAGTCAGCAATGTTTTAGCCTATACTATTATTTTGGTTCGTTCAACTGCAACTCTAGCCTCTTAATCCAGCCAAGAATTATTTTTATCAGTAGATTTTGTAACTGATGTGCACCTTAAATGATTTCTATATTTAATAGGTTCAAACCTTCAACGGTATCACTGAGTGATTTTTTTGTTTGTACGTTAGCTTTGGAGCGTTTCAATAAAATGAAATTCAGGTGGAAATAGCTTGCATCCTGTTTACCTTTCATGTAACACTAATACTATTGTACCTGAAGATCTGACTTTTAAAAAGAGTGGCCATGAGTTTCTTTGCCAGTATTCTTCTCATAAGGCTCTACGCATTTTGGAAACTGGAAGTTATAGATCGACACAAGCAGGTAGTAGATTTTGGTGTTTTCACCTGATTTACCACGACAATCCAGTACATGCTGTGGCGTCTGTTTGCGTCGATTTATGATTTTTAACAGTAGCTTCAATTTAACGTTCATAAATGTCACTTAGTGTCTTAATTGAAAAACTGATTTTGAATTTTTTGAATTTTAAATGTCACTTGGTGTCTTAATTGAATAAATGATTTTGAATTTGAATTAGGGCTTGTAGAGTTAGGGCGTGTAGAGTTTAGGCACGCCGCTATAGCGGTGATAAGACCCATCCTACGAGAGTGACTGGAGAGAGGGCATGGAGCCCTCACCTTCCAGATGACGCAGATGCTTTCCGGACACGGTTGTTTTGGAAAGTACCTGTGTCGGATCGGCCGGGAGCCGTCGTCTCGGTGCCACCATTGTGGTGACTGCCCCAAAGACACGGCACTTCACACGCTGGCGGAATGCCCAACCTGGGTCAGCCAGCGCTGTGATCTCGTCGTGGCAGTTGGTGCTGCGGGTAGTCTCTCGTTCTCAACCGTGTTTCAGGCCATGATTCGGAGCGAGAGCGCATGGAACACCGTCGCCTCTTTCTGCGAGGAGGTAATGTCCGCAAAGGAGGCGGCGGAACGAGAGAGAGAGCGGAATACGACTCTCTCTGCCCGCAGCTGACGCACCGGGCGCCGGAGGGCGTTTAATGATCTCCGGCCACATTAGGAAGCGGCCTGCGGACGGCGAACTTTATGGGAAGACGTCGTCCGAACAGATACAGGTTAAGACTGAGACGGGTTGATGCCTATCGGGGGTTCCGGAAGAATACAATGGGGATTGTGCGGAACGGGTGGTTTTTAGGCGGTAAGAGTCCGACAGACCCCTTCGCCCCCCCAAGGGCGGAGGACATGAGGATCTTCCACCTCGTCACCAAAAAAAAAAACATGACATCTGACAACTTTTTGACAGTGCGAGCAATATGGTCTCGTCTTGGCAACATTTTACATGAAAATGTTTTTGGTGGGATTTCACTTCTTTTTGTAAGTTGCTTATGATAATATTTTATTTATTTTGTTCATTATTACTTTATTTTTTTTGGGGTGTATTTCTTGCACATCAGAAGTGCTTTTATTCATAGCCCATCTTTGCCTTTTTTCTTTGTTGGTTAGTAAACGGCTTATCACTGCAAATTATAAAACAAAGTCCCCCGCCACGTCTGTCTGTCTGTCTGTTCGCGATAAACGGAAAAACTACTGAACGGATTTTCATGCGGTTTTCACCAATGGATAGAGTGATTCAAGAGGAAGGTTTATATGTAGTAAAGTCGATAAATTCAAAAAATTTGTAATGTTATGTCATGTGTGCGCTTACATTGCAAACGCTGCTGGCTAAACCTTACGAGATAGATCAAATTAATGTACTACGGAATTGTAAATCTTAAAAAGATCAATAAAAAAGTCCGCGATGGTTTGGATGGTTTATCGCCTAAGGATCGAGAAGAATCGCCTGTGGGTTACCACAGTAACCATTTTTATCTTTTACATATTACAAAAAAATTATGGGTTATTTATCAAACTATTTTAAACAAAACAGTATTATTTCTTATCCAATTAAATACATTAGATACGTTGTGCATTTCATGTAGATCAAAATTGCCCTTAACAGTATATAATAAAAATGAATATCTTAGAAGATATCAGTAATTTAAAAAGCGGGGGCAGAGCGGCTGGCGGGCCGAACCGATTTTGATTATTCTTTTTTGTTAGGTACCTCAAGGGTGGTCCCATGTCAAGGAAGTCAGAATCCCTCGAAAATTGTTGGAACGATTAGCGTTTCTGTTTACTTTTCATTATTTAATGAGGTTTTTGCGTTAAGAATCATCATCATATCATGTAGCTGAGCTAATGATGAAAAAAATATTATTATAAAAATCTTCACTACATATTATAAAATAAAGTCCCCCGCCGCGTCTGTCTGTCTGTTCGCGATAAACTGAAAAACTACTGAACGGTTTTTCATGGTGTTTTCACTAATAGACAGAGTGATTCATGAGGAAGGTTTAGGTGCATTTTTTTTACCCGTGCGAAGCCGGGGCGTGTTGCTAGTTATAATAATAAACAGTAGTTTATAATAAGCAATAGATCAGGGTGATACTTGGCTCTTATGCGATTATATTCGACTATAGCTCACTGTTGTGCTTTAATACTACTAAAGGGTAGGGGAGAATTGATGATTTACTAAAAATCCTAAAACATGTACCCCAGGTTTTATTATTTATAACAAGGAGTCCCTATATCATCAATTTTCAGACCTCAAGCATCAAAACTTACGGAAGTCTCATACAAACTTCCATCCCCTAGTTTAAGGGTTTGAGGGGTAAAGGTCCAAATTTTAGTTTTTTGTTGTTTGTGTACTTATACTAGCTTGTTTACCAAATCTCAGCTTTCTAGGACTTCAGAAAGTACCCTAACAATTTTGATGATCATCAGTGAGTCAGTGATGAAATCGGAGTTTTTAGATATGAATAAAATCTAAAGGTATCCAATGGAAACTTTATATGTTTAATAAGTCTACTATTCTATTGACATCATATCCCGAGAATTTTGTGTATCTGGTATAATCCAAACCCAAGTTTTGAGAGTTCAAGAAAACGACGACGTACGAACGTAGTGCCCTTGGGCTTCGCTTGGCTGATCTTGGCGGGGTCACTACCGTGCTGACAGATCTGAGCGTGACGGTGTTTTGCTTTTTCCCCATACCAAAAGTGCCTAACGTGCCTAAAGAAGTTTTCACTTCAATAAATATTCTATTCTATTAGTAAAACCAAACTACGAGATGCGCCGACCTTTTTAAAATTGATCAGAACTTTCTTGATCTCTTCCGATAGCTAATATGATAGCTAAGAGCCTCGACCAACACCTTTGGGAGCTCACGTTAAATAGCTCGATTATTAGGCGTAGGTGTGTGTTGCCACATAAAAACCTCACCAGAGACAAAAACCACCTCACAATACCACCTAGTATTGTGGTAGCTTGGTCCCTGTACCCGATACCGGTTTGACACTATTTTTAATATTTTTATAGGTACCTATATATTTTTTTTACAAATGTATTTAAAAATGTAATTTATATGTTTAATTTGTGTTGATAAAGAAAATAATAATACATTTATTTGTCAGAATATTGTGCTAGAAAAGTTATCAACTTATAAGTTCATAAATATTCTACTGTTTCCAGCGTATAAATATTTTAGTCGAAAATATTACACTACACATTATAATTTATAATATGGGAATAGAAAACACTATAAAATTGTTACAAATGTCCAATGGAAGCACAATAAAATTAAAATACAATAAACGAAACATAATTGGAATGCTTAAGGATTATATAATTAATTAGTCAAATAATACAGTCGGATAATTAAAATCAAGTCTAATTTTCTGTCAAGTAGTAACACTTCTGTAAAAGAAAAAACTTTATGTTTGAATATTTAGCGTTTTAAAGACATCGGGTAATTTATTGTAAATACGAATGGCCATATACTTAGGTACATTATTTAAAAATATTTGTAGATTTGGTCTCGGTGCATGTAGCTGATACATTATTTTGCTCTACTCACAACATTATTATAAAAGTCAAAAACCCTAGTATGGCTATGAACAAAGACACAAAGGACAATCTCAGCTGTCATACATTATTGGCCTAAGAACCAGCAGACATAAGAAAATGCTTATCGTGTGGTTAATGAACACTACATTCGATTTACATTAAACTAGCAACCCGCCCCGGCTTCGCACGGGTACAAATTATACACCTAAACCTTCCTCATTAATCACTCTGTGTATTAGTGAAAACCGCATGAAAATCAGTTCAGAAGTTTTTCAGTTTATCGTGAACAGACAGACAGACGCGGCGGGGGAATTTGTTTTATAATATGTAGTGATGAAAGTCACTTACACTTTCAATAATTTCATAATTATTGAAAATACTTTCAGATTTTGAGGTTATAATTGTTAGGTTGTAGCGGGCAGCCGGGCAACCCTGATTCATATTCAGTATTATTACTCGAGTCATTCATTCAATCGATCATTGAATCGATCATCAACTGTTCTTTTACTCAATACATTTTAGCAGCGGGCACTTCTGCTTGAGACGTCGAGGTGATAAGTAGTATTTCCACTGGATTGTTGTTGTGAGCATGTAAGTACAAGATGTGACTATGTTAAAAGTATGTAATATTTGATGGATTAGGGAAAGGAAATAATTAAATATATGATTGATTTACGCGTGGAGAAGATTCTTATTTACTTAAACCCTGTCCTGAAGTGCAGATAATATAATAATGTCACTTATTTTATAGAAATATATATACAAAAGTAATATCTTACCCTGTATTTTAGCTTAAAAACAACTGCAAATTCATTCTACGTAATTGAAAACGAATATAATAAATGGTTAGTGTTGACTACTTATCAGCCTTTTTGCTATGTGGAAGATTGCAATATCATGTTAAATTCTTCCCTTCTTAGGTGGGCATTTAGTGTTTAGGTTGGAATAGGCAGAACCTAAACAATTTTTTATAATAAAGGTGTTTTATTACCATCAATAGTAAGAGAGAGTGCAAGTTGGGTGCGCGGGGCCACTAAGACCTTCAGGCCCAAGCCATCTGCATCTATTATCTGGTTAACCTCCCAACCAACAGATTAGGTTCTGGTGCTGGTCACAACAGCAGAGGAGAAAAAAAAATACAGAAGTTAAAAAAATAATATTTTGTTTAGAGCAAGCACATTTGTTATTTATTTGACAGAAACACTTATCAGCAGCAGTTGTCCACTCAAGATCAATTAATTAATGGCAGCCATCACATTTACAGTCAGTTGCAGTCACCTGAAATATAATGATTTTAATTATTTTATTGAAGTAACAAGAGTGTAAATCTTCTACTATTGGGAAGATTCCTATGTTCAAAATAAATTATTTCCCACAGTCAGGCAATGTAACATCTTATTGTACTTAAACTAATAATAGTCTTTTTATTAAAGGTTTTAAATTATTTTATAATCACTAAATCCATATTCAAAGTAAGCGATTTAACAACACTGAACATGTAGTCATGTCTAGTTGTTTCATATAAAAACGTACCGAACCTCCCGTTTTGACAATTAGTAAAAAGATACTGATTTGACTTGGAAGTCATCTGCCGTTTAATAATTCATTAATAAGAACATACTATTTATATGAATTAATTAAATTAACACTCATCACTTGCGGTGTAACCTATTGCTGTACTTTTTGTAGAATTATGTCAAGTACAATGTGGTGTCTCATATCCTAATCATGTTAATATTATAATTAAGTAAACCACAACTCATTTGGGAGGTGGTATATGCAGAAGCCATTGCAGTAGATGCAGTTGAATAGTATTTGCAGCACTATCAGCTCTTTGCTAACAAGGATGGTAAATTAAATGTGATGCTCAAACCTAAAATTAAAAACTATTATATGGAAATAATTTAAATATAAATAAAACAAATTATTTTGAATAAAACATTAATCAGAAACACTAATATTTTTAATATTAATGAAATGTTGAGTATCTGTCTTAATCGCTATTACTTGATGAGAATGAATCTAAAGTCATAATTATTAAACTTGGCAAAGAGCACATATATAGCACAAATGAGAAACATTGGGTGCAGGTTCTGTTGCTCTAGCCTCTGTCCGACATGTTGTGCAAATGAGATCATATCAAGCTGGTTTGTGGGTGGCTGCGTGTGAGCGCTGAGTGAAACAATATTTACTTATCTGCGTTTATTATGAGACTGCCTGTGAAGGGGATGTTGTACATGTATATAGTGGCGGTCTTAACCAGTGATTTATTTCCTACCCTATATTATATATGAAGGCGCGTCAGTGGGCAGCACATTATCACTCTTTGACTTGTCAGCCATAATACAAATGTGGGTAGTTGGGTGAAGAGACCAGGATGTGTTAATCACTAAAATACTTTGAAATATAATCGACACTCGTTTAATCAATCACCAAATCAATCTTCAACACTCTTAATTATAAAGGATTACACTGATCTGATCGGATTTGAAAACATTCCACCAGAACACGTGCGTGGTGCGTGCATTCTCTCTCACAACTCGATTCACAATGGCCGCCTCCCCAGCGCTCGGTGTTATGTCGTCAATTGTTCGTTCACAAAAATACCCACTAAATAAATGTGTGCGCCGTCACGGCCAACCCTGACTGTCGGACGTCTTTGTGCAACGTGGACCGGGTGTATGTGACCCTTTCGACCTCCAATCAATTCCCTATGGTGTGGACCGGGTGCGTAAGGCCCTTGCGACCAGCCTACAACTACTCAGGGGCGTGGGCCGGGCATACTAGGCCCTTACGACCAGCCTACGACTACTCAGGAGCGTGGACCGGGCGTACTAGGCCCGTGTCGACCAGCCTATAACTACCTAGGGGCGTGGACCGGGCGCACTAGGCCCTTACCGACCAGCCAACCTCGGGCCCTGGACCGGGCATACTAGGTGTTGAGTCATTCACTCAACGTAGACTGGATGACGGCGGCGGGGATGGAGTTGTGCGGGGCGCGCTCCGGCCAGCTGTCCGGCGCGCACCGCGGTCATCGCCCGGCCGGTCAGCTGATACACACAGTCACGAACGCCCGCGCTAGCGCATCTTGTATACGTTCCGCAGACGCGACTTTAAATTGAAATTTTATAGAAAGTTTAATAACACCGATGTATACAGTCCATATGCGTTTTATTCCGCACAATACCCTAGGATAACACCCCAAACATTAGGCCCATTTCGACCATTCATTCAGGCGTGATTCAGGCGTTCGGGGCCTTTTCAACCAGCCATTATAACCAGTATTATAAGAACTAAGACGTGACTCAGGCGTATGGGACCTTTTCAGTAAATCTTCACTTTGGCTCCCTATTCTCGTTACTGGTTTCAGTTCTACAAATAAAGGATGAACTGACAAAATAAAACTTACTTTCATTTACGTGACTATTTAGTGCTAGCTGAACATCATCAAGCTCTTCGCGCCATATTTTGTTTGGATCGTTCTCTATGATGGTGAGAAGACTTTTTAAGGTACGTATAGTACGTTCTACTTGTGTAGTTCAATGTTATGGTCGGTACAGAATTCTTTAAAGTTAGAGCTAATGTAACATCTACCTTGATCAGCTA
This sequence comes from Euplagia quadripunctaria, assembly GCA_963859945.1. Classification (NCBI taxonomy): domain Eukaryota; kingdom Metazoa; phylum Arthropoda; class Insecta; order Lepidoptera; family Erebidae; genus Euplagia; species Euplagia quadripunctaria. The sequence continues at coordinate 10,733,562 of OY982588.1, read as the reverse complement.
TAATTCTTTTGGGCGCTCCAAACAATGACATTGCTCTTTTTAGTGCTCTTACTGCACATGTAGCATCGAGCGATTGGGTATATTCTAAGAGGACGAATTTTATAAAACTATCAATTAGTACTGACACATATTCTTTTCGGTCGCTTTTGCCACTGAGCTTACCCGGAAGGTCGACATGTACGGTATGCCATGGAACTGATACCTTGGGAATGGAGTGTAGTCGTACCTGCTGAGCTCCTGAAGTATCTTTCGAGGCCTTGCATACTATACAGGAGTCAACAAATTTCTTAAAGTATTTTGCCATTTGCGGAAACCAGTATTGCTCATAAAGTTTGTCAAGTGTTTATTTACATCCTAGATGTCTAATCTCAGCATGCACATGGTTTATTAGGGTCCAAATAAGAGATCGCGGCACGATAGGTAACCAAGCGCTTATTTTGTTACGTTCGGCTTTCCTATAGAGTATACCGTTACGCACGTCATAAGTGTGAGCGATGGCTTCTGGTAATTCTTTGTTAAGATGTTTACTAATTAAGTCCTGAATCTCGGCATCTCGTTTTTGCTCTACGAGAAGCCAGCTTTCGTGAAGCTCAACAAAGCTGACAATGTTACGTGAGGTAATTGGCTGCTTATCAGATTTCAATTCCAGATGCCTGAATGCGGCTGGGGAAGGAGAAGAAGGAACTGGGTTTCTCGACAAATACTCAGCGTGTTCCATCCTGTGACTTTAATTGTAGACTATATCAAAGTCATAAGCTTGTAGATAAGCCCACCAGCGATGGACGCGTGGAGAAAGGTCAACTTTGGCTTTCGACGCTTTCAATGAGTTGCAATCTGTAAATACTGTAAAGTGCTTACCGTATAGATAATGACGGAAATTTTCAACAACGCGTACTACCGCTACCGTCTCCAGTTCGTATGAATGATACCTGGATTCTGCATCAGCGGTGCGGCGGCTAAAGTACGCAACAACATGTGGTGTATTTCCTATTCTCTGGATTAAAATACCTTCATAGCCATCACTACTTGCATCTGTATGTAATTCTATTGGGATTTTAGGGTTGAAGATGGTTAGAACCGGTTCGGAAGTTAAGAAATTTGAAGATTTTAACGATTTTCGCGTGTACATCGCGGTGTCTGTCGGTCCATGCAATGGTAATTAAGCTTAGTAAGTGTATACAGCGGTCCGACGAGTGTAGCAAAATTGGGGATGAATTTTCGAAAATAGGGAGCAAGTCCTAGAAACTGTCTGACTTGTATGGCTGTGGTTGGAGCTGGTGCGTCAATAAGAGCTTGGACTTTGCGGGTTAGGCCTTACTTCACCGGAGCGAATAACGTAACCCAGATAGTCGATCTCATTCTTCATAAATTTGCATTTACGAATGTTAAAAGCGAGTGTTACGAAGCCAGCCTTAAAGAGACCTCCGAGAACTGCATCCAAACGACGGAGTCCCTCTAAAATCTCTGATGAGAAGCAGAGCACGTCATCAATGTAGGCCAAAGCAACTGTGTCGGGAGTGATTTTAGCGCTCTATTAATGCAGCGTTGATACACGGGAGCCGCATTTCGTAAACCGAACGGCATGGCAAGGTATTCGTATTGCCCATCCGGCGTTACGAAGGCGGTTCTCTCAATTGAGGTAGGCTCGACCACGATTTGATGGTATATCTAGCGAAGAAAAGTAATAGGAGCCACTTAACCGGTCTACCTGTTTATCAATTCTCGGGAGGGGGTAGTGTATAGTCCACACAAATCCTATCAGAACCATCCTTTTTCTTAACCAAAAGGATGGGGCTGGCGAATAGTGAGGAACTTTCGCGAATAACAGCTGAGTGTAGAAGAGACTATACTTTTTCGTTAACTATGTCCTTTTCAGTGAGTGATAACCTATATGGGCGACGCTGCACTACCTTGTGTAGGTGTATTAAATCAATCTTCTAGGTGCCTGTTGAAACGCGACGGGTTGGAATACCATCTATAACGAATGTTTCTGTGTTTCCCTTTCTACCACTGTTTTGTAGTTGGGATTAAACCATGAAAAACGGGTAGATAGATTTTTGGCAAGCGAACAAAGTCATTCTTACATAAAGCTGCTGAGTTCTCGGAGCCCGCCACGAAGTCACCGCCCTCTAAGCGCTTTCGCTCATGGCGCGTTAGCAAGCACTGAGCCAGGGCCACGAGTCGGTGGTATTGTTCCTCGAAGGTCGCGCGAGCGGCGAAGGCCTCATCGGCATCTTCCGACAACAGCTCAAACTCGGTCTGCAATTCATCGAATTGTTCGTATAAGCACTCGAATTTAGCAAAACGACCTTGATGTTCGGTAGCTTGTAAATCTGATAAGCTAGTACAGCTGTGAAGAATTTCTAAAAAAATTGAAAATGAAGTAAGCTTAGCTTTCATTGAGCTTCTTTTTTTAATTAAGCGTTCCATGGCTTTAATTGTGATGAATTACAAAGGCAAAGAAAAGAATATATGTAACAATTATTAGGCTTTGAATTTTTTATTAACGTAGGTTAGTTATTTATGAAAGTGTGTGAAAGCTTTCTTATTTAATTGAAAATTAATTAATTTATGCAAATTGTTGTTAATGAAATGCGGCGCAAGAAGAAATATGCGGAATAAAGCTTATAATATGAATGACGAAGTTAAGTTGAAGCAATATTTCGAACGGTAATATATCAGCTGTGAGAGTTCAACGACACTGCAAGGTCGGCCGTACGACCTTGGTTACGATATGCGCAACGCCGGCGCTCACTAATGAAGTAGCAAATGCACTTATTCAAAATAAAGGCAAGCCCGGGCAATAAGATGCATAGAAAACGGTGAATAAAGGCATAAAAAGGATATTGGAACGAACTCACTCTATTACCCTGTCGAGGTTCTTCTTTCTTGAGGCCGAAGGACCACTGTTTCTGTGTTTCCCTTTCTACCACTGTTTTGTAGTTGGGATTAAATGAGTGGACTGTATAAATAGTTGTATTATAGACTTTAATCTCTGTATATATGTCGGCGTGCGAAGCGTATGGTAGCCGAGCGTCCAGTCGTGTAGTAGTGTGTCCGATGAATGTACGCGCAGTCGTGTGCGCCGGGGTCGATGACCTCTCGTCGCTAGTCCCCGTCCGCCGCACCGCAGGCCCCGCAGCCGCACGCGCGTCGCTCGCGCGCCTATACCGGTTTGTGTGTGCCAAGCGTGCGAACAACGAAAGTACTATATTTCTTAAGAATTTTTACCAGCGCTAGTTTGTCGGAACCCATAATGTCGGTATCGATATTGCTAAAATCAACCCCATTTGCTTCTTGGCACATATTGATTACTTTACGTACAGAGAAAATCAGTCTGTCACTATTAATTTCAACATGAATACCTTGTTCGAGTACATCCCTTTCTATGATGATTGCTTCTGATATGGCGTTATCAGATACGACATAAACAATATAGATAAAGGAATCTGCTGTATTGTACAAAAGTGACAAGTTCCAGGGAATCATGAGTCAGTTAAATGCGGCCGCTTGGCATCAGTCTCATTTTCATGTTTATCATGACGTCTTTTGAGAGAAATGCTGCTGAGTATTCTGCAAAGCTGGGTTCTATATCCAAATTCAGCTCTCTGCGTATCAAGACTTTTTTTTGTGACAGGACAGAAATCGCGAATCCCGTCATAACATCTTCGCCCATCTCAAGCAGGGGTATGCGTTCAATGAGATTCCAAAGCGGCACAGCTGCTTCACAAGCTGTTTCCCTACTTTCTATTTGAAATTTTATTATATTATCGAAGTAATCTTGCATCAACATAGGACGCCCAAACTTGGCAAGTAACATTTCTTTTATGTGAGGCCACGTTATCTCTGAGCTGCTTAGTTTGGTCAAACATTTAGCAGCACCACCTCTTAATGCATGAGTAAGTGAAAGAAGCAGCTCGGGTCCGGTCAATTTTCGACTATCTACAATAATTTCGGTTATTTTGCACCAACCTTCTATATCCGAATCAGTTTATTTCTTCGTCTATAGTTATTGCAAATAAACCGTACAAAAAAGTCCCCTTATCTTAGGTAGACGTCAACAACACAACATTTCTATTAATGAAATTGGATCTTATTTATTCCCTGCGCAGGAACGTATATCATATAATATATAAATAATAATAATAACGTATATCATATAAACTGTATTGTATATATTTACATATAATTAGAATGAAGAACATAATACATACGTGTATATATATATCTTTGCGTGTTGCGTGTAGCCATTAGCTCACACTCGCCGCGCCAGCGGTTTCGAAACATTTTGAAGAAAAGTTCACGGATTTTAAAACCCTGAGAAATAATTGAAGGTTAGTATTTTTGTAATTAAATATCATATGAACTTAAAGTGAAGTTCACGGTCGAACTAAAGGTTTACTCGTAAGTGTCTCCTGTGTGTACTTGAGGTGTTTATCGATACGAAAAAGATTATACTTTTAAAATGAAATAAGCGTTTCAAAATCAAGATCATGTTTCTACATATTTTTTGCTAAATCCTGGAGTTACATAATATATAATATAATTCATCAATAAACTCACGTATCGTATTTAATTGAACTCTGGGGATCGGTTGCTAAGACCAGCCTACAAGATTTACAATCACTCAAAATAAAGTCCTATAGTTAGCTACTATTTCATATAAATTATTTGACAAAACAAAAATTATTTACAATAATACCAAATAATATTAATTACCCAATTATAGGTACAAATATAACACATTGCCATGCATTCTGATGTTGGTCTAGTGGTTAGTGACCCTGACTGCAGAGTCAGAGGTCGTGGGTTCCGTTCCCACCCAGGACAAATAATTGAGAGAGAACATGATCATTTGTTCTGTGTCAGGGTGTAATTTATCTGTAATATGTATGTATTTAGAAATATGTAAGTGTGTTTATCAGCAGTCTGGTTACCATAGTACAGGCTCTACCTAATTATGGATCAAAGAGCCGTGTGTGAGGTGTCTCGAGTTATTATTTCTCTATATTAATCTTAAAACTTATAAATTACATTTTAAAATATGTGCAAAAGAAAATAAATATTCAAAATTATAAAAAAATTGTAGACCACCGACATCGGGTACAGGGGCCAAGACACCGGTGGTTAGGGCTCCAAAGACAGGAACCTCACCACTATACGGGCCGTATCGAGGAGAACTGCCTTCTGCATCAGTCCCTTGATCCAGCTGCCTAACGTGAGCCTGTAAAGGTGTTGGTCGAGGCTCTTCGCTATCAACCCATGGGCTGATATGACTATCGGCACAATGATTGCCGAATCCACATCCCACATGTCGACCACCTCGTGGGCCAAATCCAAATACTTCATTTGTTTTTCTTTTTCAGCCCTAAAGAGATTGTCGTCATGGGGAATGGTGATATCTACCATCATTGCTCGGCGCTCTAATCGGTCTATTACCACTATATCAGGCTTATTGGCAACAATAGTCCTGTCAGTGATAATAGACCGATCACAGTACAATGTTACACGACCATTGTCAAGAACTGGGTCGGGCACATACCTGTAGTACGGCAATTCCATAGTCACAAGGTTATATTTAAGAGCAAGTTGCTGATGGACTATCCTGGCCACTTGGTTATGTCTGTGCAAGTACTCGCCGTTGGCAAGACGAGAACAACCGGAAATTATATGCCTGAGGCTTTCTCCGGGACGATGACATGCCCGACAAATGTCAATCGTGCCGTCCTTCAGGATATGTTTCCGATAGTTGTTCGTCATAAAAACTTCATCAGTAATTGCACAGATAAAACCTTCAGTTTCTCCAAAGAGGTCACCGAAACGTACCCAGGACACAGATGATAATAGATCTACTTCGGGCCCATTTAAGGCCCGATAAAAACGTCCATGCAGCTCTTTGCCCTTCCATATCTCCCTGCGATCTGTAATATTGAGTACTGCAGGTTTGCGCCAGTTCTCTCTACCTAGAGCAAGCGGAGTGAGTCCGTTGTCAAGTACCACAACATCCCGATGCACCTCCACGTTAACAGAGAGAAAGTAATCTCTAAGATTGCATACCTCGAGGTTATGTAGTGTCCTGGCATTAAAAAAACCACTATTATTATTATTATTATACTCAAATAACATTTATCAAATATTTACCAAAAAATTACCAAGAATTATACGTGTAAATGTATTAAAATAAAGTAACCTGCACATAAATTCTAGCATGCAAATAATGTGAATAACAAATGTAAAAAATACTGTAAAACCATAATAGCCAAAAAACCTTACGACGCCAGTCACTCGATAGAAATATACAAGCAATCGCATTATACATAATACGGTCATAGTTATTTACAACTTGCAATAGTGAGATTCTTGGAACGCGTGGGCCCCGGTCTTGTTTTGTTTTGTGGTAGCTACCCACTTTATTCCCACACACATTACTGGATTTCAAAAACAATAATATAGGTTATTGAAAAGCCGCTCCGGTACTTGTTATTTAATATATTTTTTTTGTATTTTCTCTGATAAACGAGTGTAATTATCCTTTTACAAAACATCGTATAGTCCACACGAAGAAAAAAACGGTACTTTTGTTTAAATTTTTTTAAGTTTTTTTGTTTCTCTTCGACTGTCAACATCGTTATTTATGTCTTTTATACCTACTCACATACAAATGGCCTTCATTTCGTAAAAACGAATGAATACTTAAGTACATGATCGCCGAGTTTATAAACAACGTCCAGTTGCGTAATTAACACGCATGTTTATGTCCACTACCGATTAGTGATGGGTTTTCAACCGGATAAATACTCAATATGGATAAATACTCCACATTTATCAATTTATACTCGAGTATTTATCCAAAATTGCAGGTAAATATTTTGTTTGCGATAATAACTAATCTTTAATAAAAAAAAATAACATAATTAAAACATAATTTTAGTGGAGACACCATATTTTCATTATTAATGTACATTTGTGCAACCACTTATATAAATTTATTTATAAGGCCTATTTGGAAATAAATAAAGAATTTGATTTGATTTTCATTTTTAATAAGAAATTACAACGGTCTTTGGATAAACAGGTGATTATCTTTATGCAGTAGTAGTGATTGATCATCAGTAATTTAAGTTTTTATTTTATTTGTTTTTGGGTTAAGTTCGAATTATAATTTACAATGTTTAAATTGCTTCGAAAGACGAGAATATGACCCACATACCTACTTTGCTTAAAAAGGATTATTGTAACAATGGTAACTGCATTCTGCCGGCGTCAGGTCAACAACTATGGCGGGGAATGAAAATCAGTACTGGGGTGGGCCACATCCATCGCAGTAAATGCTGAGAGTCCACCTTTTTGTGGGTATAGCGTACAACCCTTGTCAATACCGTATAAGCCTCTACTATATGTATGCAAGACAATAGATTAAGTAAAATTATTTTTTAACCTAGATATTTATTACACGTGGTCGGATGCTACGTCATCGCGCCACGTCATACGAAACTCTACAAATTATCGCTTGTCAGTTGTCACTAATGTCACCATCAGCTTTGATCAAGTTGAGTGTCTTATGAAAACCAGTCTACGCGTGCCTGTACAGATCTCATAGCGTTGACATGCGATGCGCCTGCGATTAACGGCTGACAAAGTTCTCGCAGTACCTCTTTGCAGAGCTTGTGATCTTAGGAGACTTTAACGCTCGTCACTTTGAGTGGCTTGGTTCTCGGTCTACCGATTACGGAGGGAGGTCTGCTCACGAAGTTTATCTGGCATATGGACACTCACAATGTTTTTGAATAGGAACGATTCCTGTATAGCGGGACCTAAACCTCTTTCTGTTTATACTTATCACAATACAAAAGTCAGGTCATCGTAAAAATGCGAGATTAAGGATTTATAGTCATTAGTTTCATTGGGTGCTACGCAATGTACGCGGTATTCTTTTTGTGCGGTACGGTGAATTACCTTCAACGTACAGCGTCGCCAACCAGCTGATTGCATTAATGTTGTTTAATTGATTACATTGCAGTTTTTGGCGGTATGGGGTATTTATTACTTTTTTTCGGTAAAATGTACTGTTTACCTACTCATTGTGATATCAAATTAACAAAAAAATTATTAAAATTATAAAGAAAAAAATATGAATCTTCAGGCCGAAAATTACAATGATTTTCGACTCAAAATGATGGTCTAAATACACTATTTCAATATTCGGTAGGGTGTTTCTTACACCCTGGATATACGACTATATTAAGTAAATCAGTTGACAAACATGGGAGAAAAGGCCACTGAACTTTTTTGTCTTTGCCTACGATTTAAGATTATATTATATATATAAACAAAATATAGTTCTAAACAAAAGGATATAATTGTAGAAAACACTCGACTATCGTATAATAGTGAAATGAAAAGTACCCACTCACTCAAGTGTAACCATTTCGATACCTCCCACGGAAGTTGTTGTATCCCCAAAAACGGAATTTACAAGTAAAATCGTCGTTCATTAATTGATTTTTGTGTAATTTGGTGTATGTCTTGTAATGTTCAAGCCTCTTTTGAACTTGGTACAAGCTGGCTGGTACCATAATATTTGAATTGCTGGTTATAATATATATATTTGAATTATATAATTGTTAGAAGTAAGAACAAGAGAAGACGGTGCGTCGGGCAGACAGGGTGAATGTCTGTCAAGTAGTCGCCCCAGATCTTTCAAGAAGTCTTTGTTACATTTGAATGTAAAAGTATTTAGTTTAGCCTCCAATATAATTTTCTTGATTTACAGCCTCTATCAATTGATATCCCAATAAGAAATCACCCCTATCTCGAAGTCACCTCTCAGCCAAGCGAGAGCCTTTCAGTATACATACATTTTAAGTCTTAAGTAATAGAAGAATTTTCACAAAAACATCCTCCAATTTCCGAGACTTTGTTCATAGAACATTGTACACCGTAGTGTTATCTTTGGCAAATGTTGTATCTTATGACGCTTACAACCACTTAAAATTCCAAACAATGGTTGTGCTTAATTGCGTTACAGCGGTATACGTTGTTTAAAAAACTACATACATGGAATATTATTATCATTACTGTTGAACATAATGAAATTTGCACAAAGCTGGTTTTTTTTTGTTAGCATAAAAACGTAATAATGACTTTATTACGTTTTTATGGTAACAAAAAAAAACCGAGCATTTTTTGTGAATGCAGTGAACTGAAAAATTACAATAAAATTAAAAGAGAACATCACGGTCAACACTCGAGTGTTCGTACAGGTACATTAGTAATTATCGTTCATGAAGGGTTGTGTTGTGATGGTTTTCATGCAACAAAACAATACTCTAAAAATTATTTCCTTAAAAACGCTTTGAAATTAATCAACATAATTTAAAAATCTAGCAAATCACTTTCTTCTAAGATCAGATTTCAATCAAGGTTCGAGTTTAATAATAAATTAGATAAAATTACCGTCTTTAATTAATTATATAGATCAACACAACAGTTTCGCCGACTTGAATGCGCCTTTTTTATCTTTTGGAAACCCCCACGGGTCCTCACCTCACCAGGACTACTGGTGAAGTGGGATGTCGCAATCGAACCGACTACCAACACACGATGTTTCGTCACAAGTGAGTCTACTGCAAGGTACTAACTACCACCGGCGGCCTTACTCCCCTGCTGGTTTAGAGAGGAGCGTGCGGAGCACGTCACGCCACCCTTTCAGGCCTGTTTCTGCTAGGGTAACGGGCAGCCTCATTCGTGACCCCCATCGACCGTGTTTCCCTAGGCCAGCCCTCATAAAGGCGCGAGATCATAACTTGAATGCGCCTAAATCATGTTCAAAAATTCTTATAGACTGTATTCTTTATCCATTAATTTTCAACCCTTAGAAGTCTAATATTTTTTAAAAGGAGGAGGTTATATGTTCCACTGTATATATTTTTTTATGTATGTTCACCGATTACTCAAAGACGCCTGGACCGATTTGGAAAATTCTTCTTTAGTTTGAAAGGGTTTACTTCCCAGGTGGTTTCATGGTTATCAGCTTAGGAGCTGATGATGGAATCCTGGAGAAATCGAGGGAACTCTTCAAATTTTATAGGTACACTTGAAGCGATTTGGGTATTTTGAGGCGCATTGAAGTTGGTGGTACTTTTTTTAAAAGATAATTTTATCAAATTTAAATTGGATCAACCAATAAAAAAAAAGAACTATTGACATCTACTACCACCCCCTGGTTGAGTGAGTCCTTATTCGAAAGTTTATGTGCAATGCACACGTAAAACGCAATCACTACACGATTGCGGCGGTACTGGACTACACAGTTGTCAGACCAAATCCTACATTTTTTTACGTCTTTTTCATTTATTTGCGTGTGAAATGAGACAAACAACTTGAACTTTTCCTTTTTCACATCTCGCCAGTTATTAGTGCGTGGTGGCTTTCTCTAATATTACCTTTGTCCTTACCTTTGGCTACTGATGGCTGAGGTAGGATTTCTTAATATGTTTTGATAAATTTATTTTATAAGTGATACAGATGGAAATTGTTATCACAATCATAGTATAAAAGCTTTGTATTACCAGTAGGAGAATGTATTTTTCAAGATTTGTGGGATTAAAATGGTCTGTGGTATTTGTTGATTCCGTATTTTTTTAAATGGTATCATGTATATTACTATCTTATATAGAAAGAAAGAAAGAAATATAAATATAAATAAATAAATCTTATATAAATTTATTGCTTAATTAACACACCAAAGTCCAATGAGAGAAGCAGGTGACATGGAAAAGTGAAGAAACCTTTGCTCGACAGTGGAATTCTGAAGGTTTTTTAGGTGAACTAAGTTGAATTTTAGTTAAAAAAATGCCATAGCAACTTAAAGTATACCATGCCAACATACAATATACTTTTGAGTAACTAGTTTCGTCGTGAAATATTGCGTGTATGTATTTAAGCGTTGTAAACGCCGCTTATCCTATAATTATATCATACTTTTAATTCACACATTTATAGGATAAAGTCATACTACATAAGTATTAAACGTTCATTACACATTTCCGAACGCATAACACGCCCCTTCCTATCATACACCCCCCGCTTCCGTCCGCTTCCTCTCTCGCAAAAAAGATCGCGACGCCCGCGCACAGAGCTCTCGCTAAAAGCTCCTAAATACTAATTAAACCGCTATATATCTATATAAAACCACACGCGAGTGTTCCCTGTCAGCAATAAAAACTTCTTGGTGGTGATACAACTCAAGAACCGGCGAAGAAGGGGATTTGAGAAGATATTCAAGCGCACGTGTGGCCATTCCGACACACCAGATCCTTCCCCCCTCTTTTTGAGCGAAGAGTGAGTCACCTCCAAGCGTATTATAGTTATAGTATACACCATCATTGTAATCAATTTTTTCTTAAACAACCAAGCTTCTTTGTTATTTAAATGCGAAAACATGTAATTGGTAACTAGTTATATTATTTGATTTTATCTTTAAGTTATTAACACTGTTTGTTTTCCGATTTAAATAAGATAAAATAAATTAATAAAATGTATTACTTAATACATCATTTGTTAAAATCCATCGACGCAAAATATTTGACACAACACTGTTTTAGGATACTCTTAGCGACTAAGTAAAATATTATGAAACAATGGAAAAAAAATAATTATAGCTGTGATATCACGAAGGCTTGAGTTACAAAAACTGTTCAGTTCTATTGGTTCTCTAATGGCTTAAGATTTGGTCAACAACTTTTTCTAAATAACCTTCGACGTATTCAGCTATATTATTGACCATATCACAAAATGTCGGCCTCTACTTTTTATCTGTTGTGTACGTTTCATGTCATGTATATTTTGCTGCAGAAACAATAAATTACGGTAAACAAAACTCGTGTGACTGCCATCGATTATATCGCGAGTCCGGAGTGAGCTGTTGTATGTAACACATACACGGAAGGTATTTATAACAATGATTTAGACCGTTAATGATACGAGTTTATACGTCTTGTATGTATAAAAAAAATTATTTTTCAATTTTTTTTGGAGTTTACTCCTTAAGAATCGATCTTCATATAAGACGCCCGGTATGAAAAAAATATGAAGAGTAAAATTTAGTGATCGTAGGGCAGCGTAATGCTTTAACGCTTTGTTGTGCTTTTTGTGCTTTATTGGAGTTTACTCCTTAAAGAAAGACGCATGTAATATGTGTATTTAACTTTATGTTATATATATGTATATATAATATATACTATACAGCGTCTAGAAGTGACGTATATATATATATATAGAAGAGAGAGAAGGAGAGAGGGGGAGAGAGAGAGGGGGGGGGGGGAGAGAGAGAGAGAGAGGGAGGAAGGCCTCCAGGAAATTGTAAACTCCAGTCGTGTGTCGGAGCTGACACACACCTTTTTTTTTTCTCTGAACACATCAAATCGATAGAAACAAATGGCATACCTAGTGTAAAATACCTAAAACCCAAAGTTTGGTTTTTGGTTTTGGTTTTGAATATTGGTTAAGAATAAGAAGCCTTTAATTGTACAATATGCAACAATATCTCTCTCAAAACTATTTAATGTGGGTTTAATTGCAGCGATGTTCGACTTTGACCTTGTCTACTAATATAAAATTCAGAGACGGGTATTATAATTATTTTCGGTTAATACCCTCCGTTACGCTCTGTTGCATGTATATTTTAGTTAGTAGTTGCATTCTATTCTATTCTATAAAAGGTACCGATGAAAAGATAAGTATTTTGTCTGCACAAATCTAAAGAGTTTAGTTTTATATTAACGCAAATATGTGGACTATGGTGTCAATGTATGGCTTGATGTATGTTCGTAGAAGTAAAACTGCGATTTCGGCGTAACAAACTCGTATTTATTTATACAATATTACATTTGGAATCGTGAATAGCGAACAATATAGGATAATAAAACTGGAGTATAAAAATTGTATGCGCTAACAGCGAGGGACGGTGCAGAAGTGTTGTAGTACGTTTTCCTAATCCAGATAGGGCGTCCTCCGCGTCATTGCATAGGTACTCCTTCCCTGCTGTTATACTCGTACGCTTAACAGACTATCATCCTTAACAGAGGCTATATTCCTTTTACTCAAATACTTACAAACACTCACGGCTGTATCACGCGTATTCAACACTCACATCTTGCCAACTATAGTGTCATAGGGGGCAATCCTAATGTACTCCACCAGGCACTTTGGAAATTATATATAGGAAATGAAGGCGATATTGAAGGGGAAAGCCTTACCTATCCCCGTTGCGTTCTATTATTACCTCTTGTAACATAAAGAAATACTGCTTTATGTTTTCAGTTGCGCAGCGCCATGGTTGTGTGCCCCACAGAGCCTGCCGAGCCGCAGCTGCCGCGCTTCTACGCCGGCAGGGAGGTGCTCATCACCGGCGCTACCGGCTTCATGGGGAAGGTGAGACACCAGTATTTCAAAACTCCATCCGGTGGTTACCGCTCCAAAATAAAGCGACCTTTACGAAACAACTATAATATAAAAAGTTTGCATTGCTAATTCAACCATAAACAAAATATTCGACTCCATGTTCAGAATCAACCAGCTTATACATACAGCATATATATGAATATATTTATACATATAAAGTGACGTGGTAGTGTACTTAAATTAACGGTTTGTAAGTCTGTTAAATAAAAAAGTAAGTATTCAAATGTTTAATCTATTCAATAATAATAGGTCCACATAACTTTTTAACCGACTTCAAAAAGGAGGAGGTTCTCAATTCGACTGTATTTTTTTTTTATGTTTGTTACCTCAGAACTTTCGACTGGGTGAACCGATTTTGATGATTCTTTTTTTATTTGAAAGCTGGCGCTTCCCGTGTGGTCCCCTTTCAATTTGGTCCAGTTCTGATAATGGCATCCATGAGAATTGCATCGAAGTCGGTTCTTTTTTTGAAAGAATGATTTTAATTTAAGTAATTTTCTGTCCCAAGTCCCAACAGAAGAAATTTGGTTTTGCATATTAAAAATGTATCGGCGTCGTACTTTCTCTGGGCGAACCCAAAAACAACAAAATAGAAATATTTATCTTGAAAACCAAGTTGATAAAGATAATAATTCAGAATTTTTTCAAAATAATTTTAAATTTGCTTTGAATATCGTTAGAAGGAATTATTAGTCATGACTGTGACTGTCAAGAAGAAGAAATATTATTCTTATTTAGTAACTAGTTTCGAAACTTGGTTTCGTACGTGGCCGAAGGGGTCATATCAATGCATTTAATATGTCCTTTTGTAACGTTGAACATTTTTTGTCTGAAATTACTTAATCGATTCATCTTCTTTCACATCATGTTGTCATAAAGGGAAAGTTTCTTTGTTGCCATTCTCTCAAAATAGTTTTTTCAATCATTAAATTCAAATTATTCTCTTCAAAAACGTAAATCAAAAAACTTTTTTGAAAATGGTCGTGTCACCCAGAATTTGCAATGATTAGTTCAGAAGCAAAACATTTAACAAATTCTGTGTACAGTGACATCAGATAGCTGGTGGAGCAGTGGAGGTATTGTAAAGTGTAGAGTCATCAAATCATGTACGAGCTCGTACACTATGCAGCCAGTCCTTCCTTTCATAATTCATCATGTGTTTTATTATTGTACCGGTGCTGGTGACTGGTTTGGTAACTGAATGTTCTAGTTATGCACCAGCCCACTGTGCAGAGCTTGCATGGAAGCAGAGAAATCAGCAACCCATGTACTTCTGGACTGCCAGGGGGTTGCAGAATACCGTGCTAAGCACCTTGGCTCACCAGGGTCACTCTCCGAGATCGTCGGTAACGTGAAGGGGTTACTGGGATTCTTCAGGGAGTTAGGGTGGCTCGAATAGCTTAACCTGGAGACCTCGATGCGGCGACTAGCGTCTGGGCACGTCCTAGTGCTGGGGGACTTCAACGCCAAGTCCGTTGCGTGGGGTTCCCCCAGGACGGATGCACGGGGCGAAGCCGTAGAGGAGTGGGCGGCTTCGGTGGGCCTCTGTCTTCTAAACAGAGGCTCCACCAACATGTGTGTGCGACAGCAGGGGGGTTGATATTGGACCTTTCGTTCGCTACCCCTGCTCTCGCCGCATGAGTAAAGAACTGGCGTGTCCTGGAAGAGGTTGAGACGCTCTCGGATCATCTATATATCCGATTTGAGCTCTCCCGGACCCAGGACCCCAGAAGGGGTCACATGGCGCGGCGATCTTCCCGCTTTCCGTGGTGGGCTGGATCAAAGTTAGATAGGGACCTGCTGGAGGAGGCAGCCATCGTTTACTCTTGGCTGTTTCCGCAGCCTCTGACCGAGGAGGTAGACATGGGGGCAGGCCGCTTTAGCGATGTGGTTACGCAGATTTGTGATGCGTGTGGCCATGCCCCGCGTTCGAGGTCGTCGGCCTTCAAGGAAGGAGGTCTACTGGTGGTCCCAGGAGTACAACATTTTTACACCATTTGAATGTAAATATTAAATTGCATTAAAAAGTCCATTTTGCCCAGATGCAAATCTTACTGGTGTGCCGGACAACAGTTCAAACATATCTAGAACAGCCAAGGAAGGGCCTATTCTTATTCACGGCAACTCCGTACTGCACGAACACATGGTACACCTCGGGCAGAAGTCTTCAATAAATATACAGGCATAAATACCTCCATACCCCTCGATGACACAAGGGTTTACTGTGCGCTGCCTACCTACTTCAATCAGGACGCATTGCTTAGGTTACGGAGTCAGGCAACCTCACAAATTTAACTTGAAAATTGACTGATAAAGCCAATATTTTCATAAGAGAGAGGGCGGACATTAATGAAACTATAAGTATTATTCATTCCAAAGATATTCCTGATTTTCTGAAAATGTCAGCATAAAAAATTAAAAAACAAAATCATTGAAATTGACAGAAAAACTCATCAAAACCCACACCAGGAAAAGCATTACCAGAAGAAAAAAAAATTAAAAAATATATTTTAAAAGCCATTTCTTTAAGCTAAAACAACTCGACTGCACATAAAGCTCCAAAAATTTCACGACACTTTTCTGTAAAAATATGTCTATAACGTTGTTGTTTAATTGTTTCAACTGAGGAAGTTAAAATTTTTGATAAGTGAATGTTGTGGGATCTACCGAAGCTTCAATTTCTCAGCAGAAAAAAAAACGATTTTGAACTCAGAATAATGATCTGAATCTTCTGTTTTGATTTTCAGCACACCGTCTCTTACACTCTGTAAGCTTTCAAATTGTCACTAATCATTGTGGTCCAATTTCGACCACATCCAAAATACATCTACAGAATCGATCGAAATCTACAGTAATTCACGCGAATCTTAAATATGAAATCCTATTTATCAAAACGAGATAGGCCAATCACTAGTAGCTTTAAACAAAAATTAAAAGCTCTAAAATCAGAGGACTCACACACACACACTCTGTGTCGAGGAGATCTTATTATTTCATAAATAGAAAATATTTTGCACATTGTAAACCGATTACAATGATCCGATATTTAGGTATAAGCAGCCTGTGGAACACCATTAGAAATATATATATATATATATATATATATAATATATATTTTTTTGTCTATAAAATTTTTAAAGCACTCTCTGTTACACAATTTTGTTATGAACAGTACATAGTGTAGATACATAAGAAAATGTTATAAAACACGAACACGAATACTTTTAAGAGAATGAGATTTTTTTATAATATGACGGTTTGCGAATGTCATGATTTGCGATTAGGTATAGGGTTTTGAGATTTTGACTTTTTTAAAAATATCGTGTTTTGAGAAATGATCTGTGACCAATGGATTCATGTCACTTAGTTTTCGCTACTATACAACAGATGGTGTGACTAGCAGCATTATCATGTACGTGACAACACTTTCATGAACACTATACCGTGTAGGTGCTGGTGGAGCGGCTGCTGTCGACATGTCCGAAGGTTCAAAGGCTTCACCTGCTGATGCGAGGCAAGCAAGAACAGCCGCCAGACAAGAGACTCGAACAAATCAAGAGCTCGCAGGTATTCCTCATCCAGCATATTGTAATAAATCACTCAGTATGTAATCTTGATGCCTTTTTAACCCGTATATTTATTTTTTATGTGTACGCGTAACTTTTTACAGGGTAGTTAAATTTTTATAATTATATTTTTGTTGGATAGGGTATATTTTGAAATTGGTCCCAAACCAAATTCAAATAAAAATCTACCCAATGGGTAGAAAAATAGGGGTTGAATGATTGTTCACTCACCGAGTTTTTTTCTGTGAACTGATTCTGTTTAATGATAAAGACAGAAGCCAGTCGAACTCCACAACGGTTTACAGCAGCTATCTATGGTTGGGGTTATCCGTTATTCATTCATCTTAATGAAGACTTTAAGATCCTTGTTTAAATATTTATTGAGTACTAGCAGCGCCCCGCGGTTTCACCCACGTATATCCTTATGCCGTGATAATTTAGAGATGAAAAATAGCCTATGTGTTAATCCAGATCTCCAGCTGTCTACATTTCGTCGCAATCGGTTCAGTAGTTTTAGCGTGAAAGAGGAACAAACATCCATACATCCTCACAAACTTTTACATTTATAATATTAGTAGGAAGTTAGGTAAATATAAGGACTTTAAATAAGTCACTATTCATTATTATATTGTACCCACAAAAAATAAAAACATTTATTAAACCGACGAAAGAAGAAAAGAAATGAAAAGCGAAAAAAAAAAAAATCAACAAAAGTAGGTTTACAGTATATATTCTATATATATACATACATATATATTTTCTACGTAAAGGTATATACACATATCTAATATTTAGCAAGAATAGCCAAATCGTACAATAGTATTCAGCGACTGGCAGATTTGGATATTGTTGGTGATAATTTGTTTGGATTTAGGAAAAAAATCACTGAATACCTGAGTTCCAAACTTCGGTGATTATGATACCATAGTGGGCTAGGTTTAAATTTATAGTTTTAGTTAATGTTTCTATTTCTTTTTTAATTTTATTTTAATGTTTTACATGTAAAACTGTTTATTTAATTCCTGTGGTGAAGGTTTTATCTGTGTTAGATGTGGTTGCCTATAAGTAAGTGAGCACAAGGCATGTCTGTAAATTATTATCTAGATGTAAGAAATGTGTATCATTTGTTGGCGATCCAAATAAAAAAAAAAAAGAAAAAAAAAAATTATCTACTTACATGCGTCGAGGATAAGGAGTAAACTCCAATAAAGCACAAAAAGCACAACAAAGCGTTAAAGCGTTACGCTGCCCTCCGATCACTAAATTTTACTCTTCATATTTTTTTCATACCGGGCGCCTTATATGAAAATCGATTCTCAAGGAGTAAACTCCAAAAAAAATTTCAAAAATAAAAGCTTGTCTAAATTCAAGACTTCTTTATACACTCACAGAAGACCCTGGATATCTGAAATGTTTAACACTGTCACTTTCTAACCACAAGGCAAGGATCAAAAATAATGTCATTTCATATCAAAATTTATTTAAGATCTATGGAAAAGGTGGAGGACGGAGTATTTGATGCAAATGTCCATTCGATCGAAGTGACAGAAACCCTAAGAAAATTGCTGGGTTACTTACTCACGTGGGGTACACTGAAAGTTTTGCGTAACGCAATCATAAAACAATTACATTTTAAACACTTTTTCATTCGGTCAAACCATTTTTGAAAACATGAGGACCATTGGTCTAAGGGTATGTTTTTCACGTGCTGGTTGAAAACTATCACGGTCTCTTCCGGCCCCGTAAATGTCATACCTTTCATCAAATCTTTAATTTTTGGGAAAATAAAGAAATCGCATGGTGCCAGGTCTGGACTACGTGCGGGATGTGTCACTAGCTCTACCTTTTCTGAAACCAAAAATGACTTCGTCATGTTCGCGGTGTGCGCCGAAGCATTGATATGGTGCAATAAGATGCGACTTCTTGGTCGTTTTTCCTTAACTTTTTAAAGACACTGGGCAAACAAATAGTGGCGGACCACTCAGCATTAACTGTCTTTTGTTCTTTAAGTAGGATTGTGCAGACAAGACCCGGTAGAAAAAAAACGCAATAATTTTTTTGCCTACATTTCTCGCCTGCCTTAATGTTATTGGTTTGCTGTCACCTTCGAGCACCCGTACAAAAGACTGTTGCTTTCTTTCCGGCATGTAACAATATATCCATGTTTCATCTCCTGTCACAATATCATACACAGCATTGGAACGTCCGTTATCGTACTTCAGCAAAAAATTTTTTACACCAAACAACAGGAGTCCACTTTTGTTCTGGGGTGAGTTCATGAAGAATCCAGCGGCAACAAAGTTTTCTAACTTTTAAATGTTGATGTAAGATTTTTGAATTTGGCTCATACCAATCCCTAATGTCCTCGAATCTCCTCATAGGTGATACGCCGGTTTTCTTCAATTAGTTGCCTGACAGTAGTCACATTTTCCTCAGTGATCGCAGTTGAGGGCCGACCTTCACAAATTTCATCATGGAGAGAAACACGGCCACGATCAAATTCTGTGTACCAACGCCTTACGGTGCTCAAATGAGGTGCTTCCCTCCCAAACGCATTTTGAAGACGAGCAGTGCAGTCTTGCGGAGTCAGTGAACTTTTAAATTCATAAAAAATTATCGCCCTAATATTCGTATTTTCGTGTTAATTCCATTTTTACTACGGAAGAAAAACTTCAACTTGTGATAAAAAACAATTGACACGCGATTTTCCGCCAATTTTTTTTTACTGATTGAGTTTTTTTTGGTGAAAAAAATATAACATTCGAAATTAAAACATTTATGAGCGGCCAGTAGCTCAGAACTTTCAGTGTGCCCTATGTATTAGCCTAGAGGAGCAAATACCAGCCGACACTTATTTTACTTTTACTTTACTTAACGATTACGTGAAGCAATAAATCATCTAGCATTATCAATTAGCCATTATTTAGCAAAATTAGTGTTTTTGATGTAATGCTTTTATGTGTTTATTGAATTTTTGTTGTTAATTTTAAAGGTGTTCGACAACATCCGCGCTCACTGCCCGCATCAGCTCGACAAGTTGGTGGCGGTGTCCGGTGACATCACTAAGCCGCTACTTGGACTTGACGATAACACTATCTCACAACTCATACAGGTACCTAAGCAGGCAGCTTGTATCACATGTTTACAAGCCCGATGATAACGGTCGAATAAACGATGTACCTGCCTATAAATTAATATCTACATCACTGCGCAACAGGTCTATATATACTTTTCTTCCTATATCATTATTCTATGTAACACGTTAAGCCACTAAACCTATTTTATTATCGAAGAACGATAGAAAATAGAAATACATCTCTTGAATATAAATTCCTCAAATGACAACAAGTGAGGTGATAAACTTTCTGACGAACGAATCCCGATATAATGCTCTATAGGATACTGTTAAATTCGCTTGGCACTCTTCCTGTTTGTTAAGCAATGTTCGTTCTTTGTTGACCTGTGTGTGTTGGTGGTGGTGTGGCTGTAGTGGTGGAAAGTGAATGCATGTGAATTCTGTACTTTATAGAAAGCAAGTCTACTTTCGCAAAATTGCTACTTTACTTAATTCGTTTTTACTTATGTTATCTGGGTATACGGTAGTGTCTCCGCCAAGTCAACAAAGAACAGGTTTGATGAGGAGTATAGTTATCTAGTACACACAGTCTAGTACAGTACTATACACAGTGTATCTATTTCAGGTGTCGGTGATGTTCCACAACGCAGCGACCATCAAGTTTTGGGAACCGCTGCGGGACGCCGTAAACCATAATGCGTTGTCAGCGATCAATGTCATGGACGTGTGCGACAAGCTGCCCGCTCTTGAAGTGAGTCTCATTTGTTTTTTTTCGAGACGCTCCGATTGCTTGTTTTGTTCGTAGCTGAAAAAAATCGCGTTTCAAGCCACAATTATTGTGGCATGAATTTTATACTTTATAATTAGTATGCAATGCAATGGTTGATAGTGGACTTAATTGACATTCACTGATTTGTTATCCCAACACTACTATAGGGACTAGGGATGTTATGGAGTTCTGTACTGTAACCGTATGGTTAATATGGACAAGCCTTCGAAATTTCGGTGTTTTCATATTATTACTAAGACATTTTTTTTCGAACTTTACAAATTATTACGTGGCACTATGTGTTCGAAAATGATGCCATGTCACCCGGGACATATTCAAAGACTTTAAGTAAGAGTACATTTTGCATTAGTTACACATACACTTAATACTAAATAGCGTTTTTTGTTTCCTTTTCGTATACTTTGTACTCTAAACGGTTGCAACCAATCAGAGCAGAGTATCTCGAGTTATTCTGTTTGTGAGAACAATACATGCTTATCCCAGGTGAGCACACTTATACCCGTATACACAAACAATACTTTGGATAGTGTGGCAGCAACACTATGCTAAGTAAGGCATATAGCAGTCGTTGTTGCCTGCCTTTTCATTTAGAAGCAATACTCAAGTAACCCTTGTGACTCAAAGTGACCCCGGATGCATAGTGTCGGCATTTTATATTGTTAAACAATACTTGAGGGATGGACAGCGCTATGCGATCTTTAATAGGAACCCTTAGGTGTAGCTCGCGAGGTATTTAACGCAATGAATAGAGTCGGTGGGAGTGACAGTTGAAAATTGCTGGTTTATTTCATACTTTTGATTGAATAGAGGACAATAATTTCATTAAAAGAAAAGTAATTCGCGATTTTCGAAAACCTTTCAACTACAGTAAGGAAGAATTTAGAAGATGCTATAAATATGCAAAGAACACTGTACTTTTTGTACTTTTACTGCTTATTAATTTAAGTCCAATAAAATTAAGCAAGAACAAGGCTTGTTTACAGACTTCTAAAATCTTCTTGAGACGGCGCTTGGATCTACGGACTGGTTTCACCCGCGTAAGTTCCGATCCCGTGGGAATATCGGGATAAATGCGTTAATCCAGGTCTCCAGCTATCTACATATGAAGTTTCATCGCACGGTTCAGTGGTTTTTGCGTGAAAGAGTAACTAACAAACATCCATCCATCCAAACTTTCACATTTATAATATTAGTGGGATTTTTGATAGTGTTCAACTAGTCAGTATTCGGGTATTGCGTCTTGGGAAACATGGTTATTCCTACTGAAGGCTGCTCTTTGAAACTCCAAAACAATGCCATACATTTTGTAACAGACATTAGAATTTTATTTTGTAAGTATTTTTTTTCAAAATTAAATAAAATGAAATAAAATGACACGCCATGCCAACAAGCATGACATGAGAAATGTGAACTTGATGACACTGAGCTGCCTTCGTGTGTCTCGTCAGCTCCTCATTGCAAAATTTGCGACCCTCTGCAACAATTCCTCACTATTCCGTTCGCTTCTCAGTAAGCATTTCCTATTTTTGGTGGTAAATTTTGAAACAATAATTTTCCTACAAGCCTCTTTACGTTTGCTACTACACCAAGAATAACCCGTCGAAGAAGTCGAGAAGGTTTCACCCTGTGCACATGACCTAGCCAACATAAAAGCCGTGCCATTTTTTAGAACCTTCTCATTTGTCACTCTATCTTGCCATGATAATCTCAAGATCTTTTGTAGGCAACGCATGTAGAAAGAGTTAAGGTAATGCTCCGATTTCGCATACGTCGTCCAGGTCTCAGCTTTGTACAAGAGTATGCTTAAGATGGAAGCCTAAAAGTCTAATATCTTGGACTTAGTGGTCTGATTGTCCATGACAGTGGACCGTAGGTAGCAGAAACGGTCAACTACATCCGACAGTGTGCCATTTAGTGTAATTGCTGAGACCACATAAGTGCCTTGTGCCAGCACAACTGTCTTATTGGTATTTAGAAAATTGATCCACCTTTCTCTTGAAGCTCGATTTTGGAGTCAGTGGCTAAAGCACTGTCATCGGCGATAATAAATCTGTCGACAAAAAGATCCTCACGGTTTCTTTGATTTTCAGGAAAGAAATGTTAAACATCGTTCCGTCCGCCTCCGTGTGCCATCTGAACATACCATGTTAATGATTGCCAAAAGCTGTCCTCAATATAAGGGAGAAATACATATATACCAAACAGAGTAGGTGCCAAGACACAGCCCTGTCGCACTCCTCTGGAACTGGAACTTTCTTTTGTGTGATTTTACTACCAAATGATAACCTCCAGGGTAATAGAGTCAAATCAATTATCTATCTGTATTTTCCTATTATAATTCCTTAAAAATCTAATAGCCGTAATTGAAATCATCTGAAACTGTCGGATAATCCGAATTAATTTGATATCCGTAACCGTAACCGATACCGGTATAATGTTATTCATATATATGTATCCGTATCCAGATCTGAAATTTTATATCTGTAACATCCCTGGTTGAGGATAGAATGTTTTACGTCTTGTATAATATATTCCAATACTTCGAAGTGTGCTGCATGTTGTAGATATATTGATTGCAGCACTTGTTGACTCGTTGATACACTAGTGTTTTAAATAATGGCCTATTCAAAAAACATCTGTGTTCTGAAGATAGGGTAGGTCTGACGTACACGAAATCGGAGAGTTTGTATAAAAAGATAACTATAAGGATAGAAACTAGAGGTGGGCTGTTGTCTCTGCCTACCCCGAAGGTAGTGGATTGCACACATACATCGATCAGCGTATTACAATCCACTGCTGGATACATTCCTCTCCCAATGTGCACCATAGCAGTCGGTCTGGCGCCTTCCACATCCAGTCCATTCCAGCTACTGTCCCCAGGTCGTCATTCTATCTTTCTGGGGGGCGTCCCACCTTCCATTTAATGATTCAAAGCCTCCATCTTTAGGACCCCGATCAGCCAGCCTCCGGCAGATTTCGCCAGCCCGTTGCTACTTCAGCAAGTGGAGTATGTCAATGGTATCCAAATGTCCATGGCATAAGTTTTAGCTGTCAGAAATAAAACACTTCTCTGACAGGCATGACAGACATGGTGTTAACACCATGAAAATGCTGTACAAAGCCTCTCAGAATCTCTCTCAATACTGAAAGTGACGTGAGTGAGTACTGAGTTCTAAGTGGCCCTTGTTTGTTGTGTGAGTTTAGGCGCTGGTGCACGTGTCCACTGCTTACTCAAACGCAGATCTCCCCCACATCGAGGAGCGCGTCTACGAGATGGGGGTGAAGCTGCCGGAGCTTCTCGATCTACTAGACACCTCCTCCCCTGACATATTGCAACAATTGACACCCAAGTACGTATATATTGTAGGCAATTATAATCTTTGTTACGCTTTATGAACTAAATTTCTAATTTTTAAATCACTTTTTGCTTTTTTACTTCCAAATATACTTATAACAAATTAACAAACTAATATCTCGTTTACTTTGGACTTTTTTATTTTATTATTATGCTTTGATATTATGTTACAATGTATTTATAATAAAGGTCATAGCTCATTAGAGCCACTCGGCACCCGACCCACACCGCCTCGCCTGCCTCGTGCGATTAGTATTCTTTATAGTCCAAGGAATGTACGAAAAAATCCATAATCCATGCGACTGACTTCTATGGATATGCGCTCACTACATCAATTCGGTAGCGTCGCCGCATCGCCTCACTTGCAAGCTGTCCACTGTGACCAATCGGTGACAACTCACTTCTCGCATGCTTGCCTACCGTTGACTGCGCATTGACTCTAATAACTATTTAATACTCTATTGGCTCTATGACTTTTATGCAACCACTTGTGTCTAACCATTAGGTTTATTTTGTTAATAAAGAATATCGATTTTGTATTTTTTAACTATCTTTATTTGAAATCTGGATGTGGTTTTTAAATAATGTTTATATCTGTGTGTGTTCCAGGCTGATCCACCCGAAGCTCAACACGTACGTGTTCACGAAGGCGCTGGCGGAGGTAGCAGTCGCCCAGAGGAGGCACCGGCACTATCCCGTCACCATTTTCAGACCTACCGCCGGTGAGTACATACTACTGTCTCTTAGCCGACCTCAGAAAAAGATGGAGGCTATTAATATTAGGTCTTTACATATGAAATTGGCGTTTTATATGGAACAAGTAAAACTATTTTTTTAAGAAGTTATGAATATAATAGTGAAGTTGTCTATGTACTTTCACCATTTTACAGAAATTCATTAATTTCCTTGCTGAAAAAATAGTGAGAGCGAGAATCAATGAAATCTTTGATGGCGGTGGGTACTGCTTCATCGGAATTGATTTTTTTCTTATCCAGAAATTGTCCGAATTCCGGAACAAATGGTAATCTGTTGAACTTAGGACCGGGGAGTATCGTGGGTGTCAGAGACATTCTAATCGCAGCTCCTAAAATTTTGCAATCGTCTGTTGTGCAGTGTGTGCCTCGTGTTGTCCTAAAGTAGCAATGGGCTAGTGCAAATGACTAGTCTCGGTTGTTTTTCAGCTAGCTTTTTCATCATTGTTTGCAATTCTTAACAATACAGTAATTGTCTGACCACATTTTAGAAAGATGTAGTGAACAACACCAGTACTAGTGTCCACCAGACACTCACCAATACCTTTTTTGAGTCCACTTTCGCCTGAGGCAAGATTTGGCCGGTTTGCCTGGATTTAACAGGTAGATGGTACAGGACCCATTTTTCGTCACAAGTAACGATACGATTCAAAATCCCTTCGTTATTGTGGCAGTTAAGTAATGTAACGCAACACTCAATGCGTGTTTGTTGGTGTGCTTACTCAATTCAAGCGGTATCTATTTTTCTAGTTGTTTCATTTTGATTTAAGTGAATTAAAATTGTTTTACTACTTACTTCAAAGCCTATCGCTAATTCTGATAAAGTTTGCAAATCACGATCCCTTTTAATTTTTTGTCGTCAAATAGCGTTTATCTACGTCTACGAGGTATGTTCTGTGAGTTAAAATTTCCAAAACGAAAACGTTGGAACCAAAAAAGTACCACGTTTTCTTTGACAGTAGCTTCCCCATACACATCATTAATTCTTCGAGCTGTTACGTCAGCGCTAGTGTGAACAAAACGATATCAAAGAAAAATCAAATGGCGCGAAAACAAACGAATCACTAATTTCGAAACATAAATAAATAAACAAGCCTAAATTTGAAATTAATTTGAGTTTCCTAACCAAACGCCAGATATTTGAGACAGAAGTGTGCAGTTCGACAAAACGCATTTCATATGTAATGACCTAATAAAATTAGTTTTTTCTTATGTATGAGTTCGTATACATTTCTACCACCACCTATCATGGATGTATGGTGTGAGAAGGATGGGCACCGTGTTAACGCCATCTCTCGCAAAGAATCGAAAAGGACACATGAAACAGGTGGCGCGATCAACGCGAGACCAATGCAATGGTCCCCACCATTGCATTGGTCACTGATACAGATTCACTGCGCGCGCCTCTGAATAATTTTGAATTGTATAAAACACAACTCGTTCATCTTCGCTCCTCACAAGACATTGTAATTGTAACGAAATTAATACAAGTATCTGCAAAGTATTCGTTATTTAATTTAAATAAACAGTCGATACCTAGTACTTCTCGACGAACAATCATCAACATATTTTGGTCCCTTGAAGCCGGATCGCGAAGAAGTTCTAAGACCAGACTAAGAAGAAAATAGTCTCATTATTCGAAGCCAGCAAATAAAACACAGGTCAGGCCAATCAGTATCCTATCTTTATCGTACTTAATTTTATCCTAAAGTTGTGCCAATATTGTGTGTTAGTATTTGAGTACCTCCTCGGTTGATTTTAAAAAATGACGGTTGAAGAAAAAAAAAATAAAGAATTACTTAAAAAAAGGTGTGTTATAAAAGGGAAATTTACTATATTCGTTAAATTTGTACTATCATCGCTAGACGAATCATTATCAGAATCTTAGAGAGTAGCATTAGAAGATCGCTGCGATAAGGCAAAATTATTATTTGAAAAAATTTCAATTATTTAGGACGAAATAGAATTTTATTACCAAAGTTCAGAACCAGAGTTAGAAAAACAATTACTTGAAAGGGAAACGTTTGAAAATCTTTATTACGAAATTATATCAAAGGCAAAGTGCGTGTTAAAAAGTAATGGTAGCAAGGAAAATCGCGACTCCGATAGCAAACAGAAATCTAACATTAAATTACCGATTATATCATTACCTTCCTCTGATGGTTCATTTGAACAATGGTTAGAGTTTAGAGACACTTATTTATCACTAATTCACAATTCTAACACTATCGATGAAATACAAAAATTGCACTAACATTCAGTCCCTACCGGCACTGCCATTCAAGTAATTAAGTCGTTACAGTTTACTGCAGAAAATTATAATATAGCATGGAGTCTGTTGGAAAATAGATTTAATAACAACAGATTATTATTTATTGACCTTCCTTTGAAAAATAAACTAGCATTCGTCGATAAACAAAACCTTTGTAAAAATTGTTTGCGCCCTGGACATGCAGTTTACAAGTGTTGGTTCGGCGGCTGTAAAAAATGTAGTCGTAAACATAATTAACTTCTTCATTGTGATTCGTATAATAAAGACCCATCCGCGACAACTAGTATATTAGACGAACCCGCGCCGGCAAGCAGCGGTAGCGGTCACAGTACAATTTTACACAGTACGTCAACTTCAACGCGTCATTCAATTGAGGAATATACTTTGCGAGAACCTGTTATTCTTTCGACTGCATTATTAGAAATTTTAGGCGGTGATAACAAATTTTACACAATTCGTGCTATTTTAGACAGTGGCGAGTCAGCATTCATTTATCACAAAATCATTATGAAAAAAATTAAATATTCGTTTATTACAGTCCACTGTACACGTCACAAGTGTAGGTAATTCGGTAATCCAATCTACACAATCATGCCAAATTCATTTAAGATCTAAAGTTAATAAATCCTATATGCGTTTAAATTGCCTCGTGTTATCTTGTATTACTGCTACGTTACCTTCCAGTGGCATTAATATCAATAATTTCAATATACCCCATAATGTATCACTCGCTGACCCTGAATTTTATATGTCCAGTCAAATCGATTTGTTATAGGTGCAGATATGTTCTGGGAGCTTTTAAATAAAGGGTTAATTCGTCTTTCAAACGGTCCGTACATAATAAATACTAAATATCGGGGGTAGTGCATAAAAAACAATTATCTATAAAGAAGGTTCAATGTCATTTTACACATACCTACGATAATTTGGATAATCAACTACGTGCATTTTGGGAGCTAGAGGAACTCATTCCCAGTCCCAACTCACATAACCTGTCTAAAGAGGAGCAGGATTGTGAAACTTTATTCGTAAAAACGACTACCGTGATAATCGTGGTCGTTTCTCTGTTCGTATTGCACTACGTGTGTCCGCTGAAAACCTCGGCGACTCGTATCAACAGGCCGAGAGTCGGTTCCTCGCGCTTGAACGCAAATTAGGTCGTTGCACACCGAGTTCCAAACAATTATATCTAGATTTAATGCGTGAATATTTACAACTCGGTCACATGACAAAAATAGATAACTATACGTCCCCACATTATTTTTTACCACATCACGGTGTTTTTAAAGAACATAGTACAACTACTAAATTGCGTGTGGTGTTTGATGCCAGTTCAAAAACCACGTCCGGTAAATCGCTAAATGACATTCAGTCAATCGAGCCATCTTTAAAAAACGATATTATCACTATTTTATTACGTTTCCGCCAGTATACATATGTTGCTTGCGCGGACATTGAGAAAATGTATAGACGGACATTAATACAAACCGATCAGCAATCGCTACAATTAATTATATGGAGAGAAAACCCGTCAGATGAGCTCGGTGTGTACCGGCTCAACACTGTTACTTACGGCACGGCGTCCGCTCCTTTTTTGAGTATGCGTTGTGTGAAACAATTAGGGCTAGAACGCACTGATAAAAAAATCGCTAATATTATTAATGAAGATTTTCATGTTGACGATTTTATTACGGGTTCTAATGAAAAGGAAACTTTATCAAATGTCTGCAATAAGGTTTCCAAGGTATTAAATTCGGGTCATTTTAATTTACGTAAATGGCAACTTAATTTCGATTTATGTATGTTAGATGAGGCTAAGCATTTATCTTTAGGCGATACGCCTCAAAATAAAACATTAGGCTTAGGATGGCTCAATTATACAGACGAATTATATTATACAACAATGCTAAAATTAAACAAAAATCCTGTCACTAAACGCATAATTCCATCAATTATATCTCAGATACTGTTTGTCGTGTCACCTCGCTTTAAAAGCACTTCCCTAACTGCCACAGCCAGCATCGGAATCCTTGGTGTCGATATATCGAGTGAAGTCCAGTTCCGCGGTCACTTGGAGGATAAGGCCAAATTAGCCTCGAAGAAGCTTGGTGTGCTGAATAGATCGAGATAGTATTTCACCCCGGCCCACCACCTACAACTTTATAAGGCGCAGGTTCGGCCACATGTGAAATACTGTTCTCATATCTAAGCAGGAGCATCCCAGTATCAGCTTCTCCCTCTTGACCGCATTCAACGGAGAGCGACTCGAATCATCGATTGCCAGGATATTTCAGATCGGCTTGACCCTTTGGCGTTGCGTAGAGATGTAGCTTCACTCTGCATTCTCTTCTGTATCATGGAGAGTGCTCCGAGGAATTGTTCGGACTAATACCGGCCGCAACATTTCGCCATCGTTCAACGTGACGTAACTTTCGTCCCCATCGCTTGGATAATTGGCAATCCACCACTGTGCGGTTCTCCAGAAATTTTTTGCCTCGCACAACCAATCTCTGAAACAAATTGTCGCCTGCGATATTTCCGGACTGATACGACCTTCAAACCTTCAAAAAAAGAGCGTACTCCTATCTCAAAGGACGGCAACGCACTTGTGACCCTGAGTTGCAGGTGTCCATGGGCGACGGTAGTCACTTACCATCAGGTGACCCGCCTGAAAAAAAAAAGATATATGACCCACTGGGATATTTAGCACCTACCATAATGCTCGCAAAAATATTATTACAAAATTTGTGGACATATAAAATTGGATGGGACGATCCAGTGCCTCAGGCTATTTTAATTAATTGGAAAAACTTCACAACCACACTTAATTATTTAGAAAAATTACGTATACCACGTCAAGTCACAAATCCAAACATGCAATATACGGAATTGCATATTTTTAACGATGCGTCACAAAATGCATATGGCGCATGTGCATACATTCGTATGTTTTCAAATAATAAGTCAAAATGTGTCCATAGCTTTATTGTGCGCTAAGTCAAAGGTTGCATCGATCAAACCGGTTACGATAGCGCGACTTGAGCTGAGCGGTGCGTTATTGGGTGCAAAATTATACGTAAAAATTAAAAACTCACTCCGGTTGAATTTTAATAATGTATATTTTTGGTTGGATTCTACGATTGTATTAGGGTGGCTACGAATGTCACCTAACAAATTAAAAACCTTTGTACAAAATAGGGTAACACAATTAATGACCTCACTAGTGATTTACAATGGTTACATGTAAGAAGCAAAGCCAACCCAGCTGACCTAGTTTCGCGTGGATTGTCGCTGGACGCTTTAATAACAGATGATATTTGGTGGCGTGGTCCTAAGTTTTTACATAAACGAAATTACAATTTTAACTATGACTACAGTTGCAATGAAATTAATTTTCACGAATTCCCGGATGTTAAGCTGCAACTGCAAAAGGGATGGCAGCGGATGAGATTTATCATGTCCAACGGTGGCTCCTACACGACTCCAGTAGTATTACTGCCTTGACGTCAGGCGGCAGCCGGTCGTAAAAATATCTAAAGCCAACAAATATATTAATCATGAGGCAAAACAGAAATAAAGGAACTATAAGGGCTAGGGCGTCCCCCTTAAGCAACGGCACGAGCAAAGATGCTATCAACAATGCTAGGGCGTCCCCCTCAAGCGACGGCAAGAAGAAACATCACAACATGGTCCCAATATCTAAGATGCGCATTGCCACCTGGAATTTTGGGTCGATGACGGGACGTAGCACGGCACTTAGTGCCGTACTAGAACGCAGATACATAGATATATGTTGCGTACAGGAAACCAAATGGAAAGGCGCCAAATCACGTCAAATCGGAAAGGGTTACAAACTTGTATACAATGGCACTACAAACACTAGAAGTGGAGTCGGTATTATACTGAGTCAACATTTCAGTGACAAGATTGTAGAGATAAACAGAATCAGTGACCGTATCATCTCAGTCAAAATAGCCTTAGACCGGCAGCCGTGTCTTAACATCGTATCCGTTTACGCGCCGCAAGCAAATTGTTCAGAAGCAGAAAAGACAGAGTTTTGGGAAGATCTACATACCCTTGTAAGTGCAATATCTGGCAGAGAACAAAAGCTCATCTGTGGCGACCTAAACGGACATGTAGGTCAGAAGACCGATGGTTACGAGGAATTCCATAGTAACTGGGGCTTTGGCACCAGAAACTCAGAAGGTGACAGAATTCTTGACTTTGCTGCTACCCACAGTCTTTGTGTAGTAAACACCTATTTCCAGAAGAAAGTTGAGCACATAATCACTTATAAAAGCGGAAACGCCAAGACACAAATCGACTACTTTCTTATGGATAAACGAAATCTTACATTAGCGAAAGACTGCAAAGTTATACCAGGTGAACCGTTAATATCACAACACAGGGTGCTACTTCTAGCTGTAACCACACGACATCCAGCCAAAATCAAACCACCTAAAGTAGAGAAAATAAAATGGCATGCCCTGAAGGGAGTTAAGGCCGAAGCTTTGAGGGACAGGTTAATAAATCATTTTAAGGAAAACTATAACATAGAAACATCCCCAGATGAAACGTGGTCTAAGTTTGAGGAGGCATGTGTTGTAAACGCCAAACAAGTTCTTGGCATCAGTAAAGGAGCCCTACGCAACTCTAAAGACACTTCGTGGTGGAATAATAAAGCCAAAGAAAGCGTGGAAGAAAAGAAACGCCTCTTCAAGATATGGCAGTCATCTAATAACGACGAAGATAAAGAGAGGTAGGTATAGACAGGCCAAAAGGGAAGCTAAACGGACAGTCGCAATACAAAAAGATGAATCCGATAAAGATCTCTACGAACGCCTTGAACAAGCCAATAATCACGAAATTTTCAAAATGGCCAAAGCTAGACATAATAACTCCAAAGACTTTGCAACCACTAAATACATCAAGAACCAAGCTGGTGAATTGCTTACATCTAATGTTGACATCAACCGGAGATGGTACGAGTACTATAATGAACTCATGAACGAAGAATTCCCTAGGCAGCCTGATAAAGAAGAGCTTAAAGTGCAGGGACCAATCGACGCAATAAGTGAAAGCGAAGTTAGACGGGCCATCTCCAAAATGAAAAACTGCAAAGCAACTGGACCTGATCAGATCCCAGCAGAGGTGTGGAAATTACTCGGCGACGATGGCATCAGATGGTTAACGGGGTTATTCAACAACATCCTAATAGCAGGCCAAATGCCCCAATCTTGGCGAAACAGCACGTTAGTTCCTTTCTACAAAAATAAAGGAGATGTCGGCATGTGCGGAAATTTCCGAGGCATTAAACTCACCTCGCATACATTAAAGATCTGGGAGAGGATCCTAAATCAGCGACTTCTCCGCCTTGCTTCGATCACGGAGAATCAATTTGGCTTCATGCCAGGGAAGGGCACGATGGATGCGATTCATGCTGTCAGAACGGTGATGGAGAAAGCAAGAGAAAACAAACAGACCCTTTGGATGGTCTTCATCGATCTTGAAAAAGCGCTTAACAGAGTTCCAAGGCCGTTAATATGACAAGCTCTGAGGGCGCATAACATACCTGAACACTTCGTAAGACTTATCCAAGATATGTACAGTCATGCCCGAACAGCTGTTAGAAGCCCAGCGGGAGTCTCAGAACGTTTTGATGTTAGAGTCGGTGTTCACCAAGGCAGCGCCCTTAGTCCGCTACTGTTCAACATTGTCATGAACTACTTAACCGCAAATATACAGAAGCCCATACCATACTACTACCATAATGCTACATATGTTCCAGAACATGCTATATGCCGATGACGTGGTCCTCTTGTCTGAGAGCAAACAAGATATCCAAGAAAATCTGGAGCAGTGGAGAAGGGCTCTAGAAAGGGGTGGTTTGAGAATTAGTAGAAACAAAACTGAGTATATGGTTTGTCACTTCAACCAGACGCGATCCCTCGACACAGACGTCACGCTAGATAACATCAAGCTGCCACAAGTTCATAAATTCAAGTACTTGGGATCTATGATTGCAGACGATGGCACCATAGAAGCGGACGTCACCTATAGAGTAACCACAGCCTGGAGCAAATGGCGCTCACTTCACTTCACTGGGAGTTCTCTGTGATGCAAAAATACCAATAAGAACAAAAGGAAAGGTATATACTGCTGTCAGACCAGCTATGTTATATGGCAGCGAAACATGGGCAGCCAAAAGATCCCACACACAAAAACTTCATACTGCCGAAATGCGAATGTTGCGATGGTCTGTGGGAGTTACAATGAAAGACAAAGTCCGAAACGAACATATTAGGGGAAGTCTGAAGATTGTGCCCGTCGCGGATAAATTGATAGAAAGAAGACTGGGATGGTATGGACACGTGATGCGTCGCCCTAACGATTACGTAGTAAAGAAGTGCCTATTCTGCGCAACACGAAAACGACAAAGAGGAAGACCCTTAGCGACGTGGTTAACGACTGTTCAAAAGGACATAAAAAATATGTTCCTTATAGTGGACGATACTAACAACCGCACAAAGCGGCGCCGCATGATTAAAAAAGCCGACCCCGCGTAACGGGAAAATGGCGAGGACAAAGAAGAGAGAAGTTTAAGCGGCCCGCTGCAAGTGAATGAATTAACTAATTCTATTATGAAATTAACTCAAATGTCACAGAAACAATCGTTTCCTGAACAATATATACAATTCTCCAAACAAAATTGTACGTAATGTTTCAATATTCATTAATATGGCGAGACCAGAAATATTACGTTGATAAGAGTAATATAATAAGAATTGAGGGTAGGTTAGATAATTCTTTAACATTTTCATATAGTAAAAAAACATCCCATATTATCATGTAGTAAACACATTTTCACACACCTATTGTTCCAACATGAACATAAACGTCAACTTCATGCAGGTCCTCAAGCATTGTTAGCTAACATACGGGAAAGCTGGTGGCGTCTCAGGGGTCGCAACTTGGCTAGACATGTACATGCAACATGTCTAGCCAAGTTGCGACGTGTGTTGTGTGTTACATGTACACGTATGAAGGGCAAAACCTTATCAATTCAAATGGGTAATTTACCAGCAGAAAGGTTGGAACCAGGCTACCCATTTACGGCGTTGACTATGCGGGTCCTATGTACATTCTGAATCGCAAAGGAAGGGGTTCTAAATTGCAAAAATGTTATATTTGTTTATTTATTTGCTTTTCCACACGCGCAATACACTTAGAACTGGTTACTGATTTATTATTTTATTGGCATTAAAAATATTTATTTCTAGACGGGGAAAACCTATAGAAATCTACTCGGATAATGGTAGGAATTTTGTAGGGGCGATGAAAGAATTTTCACAATTTTTAATAAAAGATAGTAATAGTATAATGAAACGTGCAGCCGATGATAATATTAAATTTAATTTCATTCTTCTCTATACGCCACATTGGGGAGGGATTTGGGAAGCAGGAGTAAAGTCATGTAAATATCATATTAACGGTGACGCAAATTTAACATATGAGGAATTTAGCACAATATTGGCACAAATTGAGGCGGTCCTTAACTCTCGTCCTATGTACCCACTGTCCAATGATCCTGATGACCTCGTTCCACTAAGCCTTTCACCATTTCTGATTGGCCGACCGCGTACTGCACCTGCAACTCCAGACCTGATGGCTACAGCTTCACATCGCTTGTCCCGGTATGATCGAGTGGAACAAATGCGGCACCAGTTTTGGCAGAGGTGGTCAAAGGAATACATATCAGAGTTTCAAACTAGAACTAAATGGAAAACCACTAAAGAAGAATTAGTACCCAATACTATGGTACTTATAAAGGAAGATAATCTTCCACCCCTTAAATGGCGTTTGGGGAGGATCACACACACTACTCCTGGACGAGACGGCATCTTCCGTGTCGCTTACATCAAAACAGTGACTGGGATTATGCAGCGGGCATTTACAAAAATATGCCCCTTGTTCGCGATAATTCAACTAAATTCATCATCAACATCATCACCAGCGATGTAACTTCGTTAGAAGCACGAGCTACCAAGGCCGGGAGTATGTTAACGCCATCTCTCGCAAAGAATCGAAAAGGACACATGAAACACGTGGCGCGATTAACGCCAGACCAATGCAATGGTGGGGATACAGATTCACTGCGCGCGCCTCTGAATAATTTTGAATTGTATAAAACACAACTCGTTCATCCTCGCTCCTCACAAGACATTTTAATTGTAACGAAATTAATACAAGTATCTACAAAGTATTCATTATTTAATTTAAATAAACACTCAACACACCGTGTGGAATGAATACAGGGAGCTGGAAAGTTGAGTAACAAAAGAAAAACAAGGAGCAAGTTTATTTCAAAATTATTTTGATTAAGTACTTATTACATACCTATATATTCATTGTTTAGACGATTTTGAGCAGGAAGTTAATTGTTTATTAAATATTGAAAAATTGTGTATTTTTTAGAAGGTTTGTCAGACGTGAACGATTTTGGGAGGGGTTCTTTAACGCAATTAAGTCTCGATCTAATGGATTTACATTGATTTAATTGGTGATGATAACATCCCCAGTGATATCCTCCCACCGAGCCCCCTTCCCCGGGTGGATCCAGGGTCTGTCAGGCCCCACTGGTGTCGTGGTGGCCTCAGGGCAGGGCGTGATGCGGGTCTTTAACTTCAAGGGGGAATGCAGAGCTGACCTGTTGCCGGTAGACGTGGCCATCGACAACATGCTGGCGGTGGCCTGGGAGACCGCCACTGACAAGTGAGTACCACACAGCTCGCATGGGAAGCACGTACAGTTAGTGGAAGATTTGTGCCACGTTTTTGTTTTAAGAAACCATTAATATACTTTATAACTGTTCTGTGTAAGTTTTAGTAACCATAATCATACTGGTTTGGCTCTTCCTCATCATCATTAATTGTAGTTGTAGAAACAATATGGTCCATACCGGTACAACTCAGTCAACGGATTTTTTTCATTAGTTTTTATCAATTTGTCCACTGCTGTTGGGCATGTGGCATTCACACATAACAATTCGCTGGTTTTAAACGAAAGGGCCACAAATCTAAATTTGCCAAAACCATTTTTAATTTAAAAATGTGGCCAAAATCACCCTTATTTTCATATTTCACGAAGACACCCACCAAAATCGGCGTCTTAACCACATATTTACGCAAACGCCCTTTTGGCATTTTGACGCATTGATGGCAAACTTCAGAGCAAAACGGCCATCTTCTTAGTTGCAACCTGACAGTTGGTGTCTGTACACGTAAGTTTTGGGATAAAGGGCCGCATCATCGAAAGTTACCTGTGTTGTGGGTGAATGTTATGGGCAAAAGGGCCACATTTGGGATTGCATCCGTTTTGCTTACAAAAAATAAGTAAGTACACAATTATTTTTGCCACGTTTTGGAAAGTGTTCCTTTAGCAAATAAAAAATGCCTAACATTTTAATTTTGTTATAAGCTTAACAGATGTTTCTGTAAAACGTCTGTTTTGTTCAAAGCGGCGGTAGCGTAATGGCTAAGGCGTCGGACTTGCGATCAAGTGGTTGCGGGTTCGAACCCCACTCAGTGCACTAAGCTTAGCTGGAGGGGTTAACGAGATTACTAATAAAGTGTGACTTCTTTTGTAAAAAAAAGAAAAAAAAAAACATTTTTGTGTTTTCTTTTAAGACAAAAGGCTTTAGTACAATAAAATTTGATATTGTTGTTTAGTAAAGGAATGGTTCTACTTTAAACCAGCAATTGTACCCATTCACAAAAACAAGAATAAAAAAATATCAGTGTGACGATTGCATCGCCTTTGCTAATGCTGAAGATAAGGTATCACTACAACCAAAATACGAACTGCACCTAAAAGAGAAATCTCTCGCAAGAGCCAAAAAGGAGAGAATATCAGTGATACTTTTATAGTGGCTATGACCTACAAGCCGTGATACCTTTGTCCGCGAGGTGATGATTCAAGTTTCTATTATATTTCAAAAGTAAATCTATTAAATTTTACTATCACTGAACTTGAGGCAAAAAACACTATTTGTTTTGTTTGGTAAGAAAAAGCTCGAGGCCCGAATGAATTGGGATCATGCGTATTTATGTGTCTAAAAAGTTTGCATGATAAAGCAAATGAAGCTTTTGATGTAGGTCTGTAGTCTTCTATAGTGACAATTGCTTTTATGGTCAAAAATGTATGGTCAGAAGCTCAAAGTTCCTGAATAAACAGGGTATTCTTAACCTGATATTAAAAAATATGACACCAAAATATTACGAATCTTTTATTCTAATCTTTAATTAAACGTAATAGTTGTGTTTGAAGTTGACTGATTTTATAATACTAGCATAGTAATAATTGAAGCTATCATTTAGTAATTACTTAGAAACCGCCTTTAAGGAAATATTATATCTACCTTAAGTGAAAATGTTGATCTCTTGTTAGTAGTAGTACGAACGACTTATCTTTATTTATTTTTTTTAATTTATTTATTAGCAAGAAATATGGTATTAAAGATGGATACAATATAATTTGTTCAAGACATATTTCGCCAGTAACACAGGCATGCAATATATAAAATTAAAATACAAAAAAATTATGATCATCATCAATTGAATCAAAGAAAAAAACATTAAGCAACAATTAAACTAAAGGTAGCAATTATACAACACAATAACGTTCAATTTGGTTTCAACAATTGCATTCGATTTGCTTAGATCTGATTAGATGAGAT
Organism: Euplagia quadripunctaria; assembly: GCA_963859945.1. Lineage (NCBI taxonomy): Eukaryota > Metazoa > Arthropoda > Insecta > Lepidoptera > Erebidae > Euplagia > Euplagia quadripunctaria. The sequence continues at coordinate 10,695,552 of OY982588.1, read as the reverse complement.
TATTAATTAAATTAAGAACATATGTCAATACAATTAAATTAACAATGATAATACAATTAAACTAACAATAATAATACAATTAAACTAACAACTATAATGCAATTAGTTTAACAATAACATAATTGATGTTGAGATAACATTAATTCAATTGATAAAACCACAATTGATACAATCCAATCATTAGATGGGCTTAACACAAATTATATAAACTATGCAGTTACTCACATGTCTCAATAAGCGCAGAAACGACAAGAGCTCTGTTTCAAAAAGTCTCCAATAGAATAAAAGCTCTCCTGTATTAACCACTTCCGCAATACACCACAAAATATTTTGTTTGGTAATTCCACTATTGATTGGGGTAAGGAGTTAAAAATGAGTGGCGCCATGTAAACACAACTTTTTCTAAATAGCTCCAACTTAGATATTGGCATTCTTAACGGGAGGTGTGTAACTTTACGCTTACCTATGTTAATATTATTTTCAAAGAGTTGATTGTGAAATTTAACGAACTTAGCAACTTAGTCAAGAGATTATTCAATGTGAATATTGGTCTACAAGACTCTGACCATTTCACACCGAACAAAGCGCGAATGCATTTTTTTTGCACTATAAAAACTCGAGAGTTCAGATGAGTTCCCCCAGATAACTATACCGAAGCGTATAATAGAACAGATGTATGAATGATAGACCATTAGGGCAGTTTGTCTACATGTCACGTCTTTTACTTTTCGGAGGGCAAAAAAAATCTATTTAGTTTCATACATATATTGTCAATATGTTCCTTCCACGTAAAATGTGCGTCTAATGTTAATCCTAGAAATTTTGCACTCATTACTTGCTGGACTAATGTATTTTTGTAGGTGATATTCAAGTTTATACGTTTACTCTTATAGGTTTTAAATTGTATGAGTTTTGTTTTCTCTAGATGTATCCTAAGCTTGTTAGCATCAAGCCACTTGATAACATCCTGTAACGTATTATTTATTTCAAACTCATACGTATTTACGTTTTTACAGTCTATCTATCCATATTATAATTGCATAAGAACTTATAATTATTGTATATGTATGCCTGTTGAGGTTCTGGAAGCATTTATTTTTGTTATTTACTTTTTTAACGGCGCCAATACACTATTTTTGTTAAAAAAAAAATATGCTCTTGACTTTTTTTTTATGGCTATGTGCAAAAGGAAGGTTAGGACCGCCTAGCAGCACATATGCTGCTGGGCGGTCTTTAGGTTATAGTTACCAGAAAGTTAAAATAAACAAAAGCTAGGAAATTAAAATACGCATTGAAGGATATAAGACTCAAAAGTATTGAAAGAAGGAGTGCCAAAAAACAAATAAAAAATTAAATTAAAATTGTTAATGTGCTCTCCTGAAAAAACTTAGTTTTGATTTGTGGCCCTTTCGTTAAAATCAGCTTACTATACATATATACGTGCGGAGCCCGTGTCGCTTGTTACCGCACTATTTGCTACAAACCTGTTCCTAAAGCTTTCGTAAATATAAATCTGTGTTTTCTAATCTGTCGCTAAAAAACTGTTGTTCTCCTTCTTTTTCTATTTCCAATTTCTGTGTATCTTAGACTGTGTTGTGCTTGGGCTATTCTACCCTTCTGTTCTTTCGCAATAAACATTTCATGTAAGTGCTTGACAATTATATTTATTTGGTGCACTCACCCCAAGATACAAACCATAGGCACTCTTTAAACTTTGTCGTCATTATGAATACCCTTTTAATTACTTGGTCGGTGTGTCGGCCCAGGGCTGTGGAGGCGCGCGTGTACTACTGCGGGTCTCAGGAGCACCCGATACTGTGGGGGCAGTTCCGCGACGAGGTAGAGCGCAGCGGCGTACGCCACCCCATGGACCACGCGCTCTACTACCCACTGATCATCGGACTGCGCAACAGGTAATACGTACCTATGCAGAATATGAACTTTCGTCAGTGGTATTAAAATTCAATACAATGTTAAATTTGTTCCCGAACATACTTTTCTTTTTAAAATTATTTAAAATATTATCACAATTGAAAAAAATATTTTTTATATAAATGGAACTTATTAATATTCGATTGGCAACTCTGATATTGCAAATGGCTGCCTATGTGTAAGTACCGATTGCGGGTTTCTCATGCATTTTTCTTTTTGCAAATAAGTTTTACTTGAATATACAAACTGCAGATTAGTAATAAACATACAGTTAATAGCCAAGGTATAAAATGCTCAAGTTAGAACCAGTAAATCTATAAACAGATTGTAACAATAACACAAAAATTATAACGATAAATAGATATAAGTATATACACAGTACTTAAATGCGTAGGTATCTATAGGTATATATTGTTGAATTGTGTATAATATACTTTTAGCTATGCATATTATATTATTTTTAGTGTTTTGTGTTGTCGATAAAAAAGCTGAGCTGCCTGTTGATATCCTATATACTGTTGTAGCCTTTGGATCCACTAATAGATATGATAACATTTAACTCTTAGATACTGGAATAGCAAAAAGTAAACGCAGTGGCAAAAAAACACAGGTTTCTGCATTAGGTCTGCGGCTATATAGCGTCAGGTACAGTTGCGCACTCCTTTAAACGGGTTTTTCCCTGTCCTCCGATCGGAACTCCGATTGGTAGGAGGAGCGGGAATATTTTTCCCCATATCTCCGATTTAATTTACTTAATCAAAAGTACAGTCAAGGCCATTATACTGTAGTTTTGATCAAAATCTATTCTGAGTTGACGTGTCCTACCTAAGAACTAACTCCCTGTCTTCAAACCTTTACTACAGAAACTCAGGACTTTCAAATAATTTTTTGAGAGCTTAGCTTAGACCTTCGTAAAATCCGTTTTTAACTAACAATACTCATAGTTTTTGATAATTTTTTGAATAATTATTTCCTGTTCATGAACCTCCTAGAAGTTTTCCAAATTTCGTGATTAGTCAGTAGATGAGTGACAGATATGCGATACGGATACATATAGATATACGGTTTTACTTGTGTATTTCGGGGATGTCTGACTCATCCCCCTACCCCTCCCCCAAGGTATCACCTAAAAAGGTAAAAATGATATCCCAATTGTTTTTTTGCGACATTTTACAAGGGTTTCTTTAAAATTCAAGACGGCACTGGTTAACAGACCAACTGGATGTTTGTGACATTTGTGTGTGATATACTCAAAGTAACAAAGTGATCAAAGTTACAAGTTGGTTGCAGATACGTGTACAAGGTGTTCGAGGTGCTACTGCAGACAGTACCGCTGTATGTTGCGGAGTACCTCAGCAGAATGTGTGGCAGAAAACAACGGTAAGTACAGACATAACTCTCTACCAATTTACACTGGATAGACTTCAGTTTTAACCCTTAACAAAATATTGGTAATCTTATTATTTTTTCTGGTAACCTTAGACGAATTAATTTAGTTGCAACACACAACTTGATAAATCACTTGTCAGTGTTTTATCAAGTCAAAGTTCACCAACAGGTTTTTTGGCGGAAAAATTCAAGTATTTCCCGCCTCTTTAGAAATTATTTGCATCAAAAAATGTGATAAATGGTTTTCGGATTCAGATACCTAAATTAAACTAATTTTAGCAAACTGGGCAGAAAATTATTAAAAACATCACATTTACTATTGTGTTTCTACAAAAAAAGTTTGCCTAAAAAAATGCGGTACAGCCTCATATTATTTACATTCGTATATGAACAGTAACCTAAATACCTTAAGAGAATTCGACTACTTCGAGACAGCAATCTAGGCTACACTGAACAATTGCACAATTATGTACAACGAGGTTTCAGCTTTACAGTGTTTACTTAAAATGTCAGGGGTATTTTTTTCCACTTTTGGTCTAGTGGTAGTGGCTCTTTGCAGTTTTTATAAACTCTGTTTCCAATAAACTTACTTCTTCTTACCACCTTTATGCTGATGATTTGCAAATTTATACTCAAGCCTCTCCAGAAGAATTGTCAACAGCTATAGGTATTTTAAACATAGACCTAGAACAGATCTGTGTATGAAGCAAGCAGCATAGCTTAAAAATGAATCCTGTAAAAACACAAGTAATTGTTGTTGGTACTTCTAGGATGAGAGCAAAAATAGATTGGACAAGTCTACCCTAGACTTGCTGCGATGGTGCCTTCATTCCCATTCAAGATACTGTCAAAAACCTTGGGATATACATCGACAAAGACCTATCCTGGAGTCCACAATTACAAGAAGTCAGTAGGAAACTTTTTGCTTCTGCAGGGTCCCTCAGAAGACTGCGTAACTTTCTTCCGGTTGCCACTAAGATTGCGCTCGCAGAATCACTCCTTCTTCCTATCCTTGATTATGCAGATGCCAGCTATCTAGATCTCACCGAGGACCAACTTGATAAGCTTGAGCGACTTCAAAATTTCTGCATCAGGTTCATCTTTGGATTACGCAAATATGACCACGTCTCTGAATATCGGATTAAGCTCAAGTGGTTACCCATACGCCTTAGCCGGAATACTCATATCCTTTCACTATTGTACAATATTCTGTTCAATCCTAGCGCTCCTTACTATCTCAAAAAACGTTTCGAATTTTTGCATAATACGCATTCAAGGTTCCTGAGGTCGTCTGAGAATCTTAGATTAAAAATGCCGACACATACCACCAAGTTTATGGACAAATCTTTCACTGTAAAGGCTGTCCGCCTATGGAATGAGCTGCCACTGGCCATCAGACGTGCACAAACATTGACAAATTTTAAAAAACTAGTGAAAGATCACTATATTTCTCTGTGACATACTTGGTACTATTATGTATTTATTATGTATCTCCGTATTTGTTATGCATTGTTTATGTGTTTATGAGTGTGCATATATGTATATATGCGTGTGTATGTATGTATGTATTTGTGTACTGATCATGATATTCATTTGCAAACTAATAATATATATTTATAGTTAGTTTCTTTAATTAGTACTTATATATTATTTAATAATTATTACATTGGCTCCATGTACACTGCAGCCCTCTTTTCATGTTTGTTTCTCTATACATCCAATGGTTGCCTGGAAGAGATCACAAACTGCGATAAGGTCGCCAATTGTACATAGCATTAGCTAGTAAGTATCTAGATATAAGAAAATATTGTAATCTGCTCTATGTACAATAAAGAGTATATCTATCTATCTATCTATCTATCTAGTGGTTAGTGATCCTGACTGAGGTCTTGGGTTCGATTCCCACTCAGGACAAATAATTGTGTGATAAGCATGATCATTTGTTCTCTGTCTGGGTGTAATCTATCTATAAAAACTATTTGGAGATATTTAAGTATGTTTATCAGCTGTCTGGTTACCATAGTACAGGCTTTGCCTAGTTTGGGATCAGACGGCCGTGTGTGAGATGTGTCAAGTCATTATTATTATTTATAATTATTTTGACGACATTCAACTAAACTTGTATCAACAGAAACATGATCCAGATGTCTTTATTCTAACAGATTGGATATGCTTAATATTGAGACCTCTTATTATACGACCAATTAGTTAAATCAAAATGATGGAGTGGTTATGTACATCAAAAATAACCACTTTGCTCACGTATCAGAAATTAAACTAATACACGCCTCAGCCCTTCAATTATCTGTCTCCGACTATACCATTATACGCATATACCGTCCTCAACTAATACCAGGACCTCTGCTATAAACACTTTAAGCCTGAACCTAGAGACAATTACAACACATGAACATAATTCAATACTAGATGATAGAAACATTATTTAAATACAAAAGTATCTAAAACAGTACAGCAGCACAATAATAGGTTAATTTATGCAGATATCTAGGTTATTTTACATGATGGTGAGTCATCGCTGTCTACCGGGACGTTGCCTGCCCACCATATAGCAAAACATCCTCGACCATGCACTGTTACTCGTGTAATCTTCAATTACACGAGTAACAAAATTTGCCTTCGTGGCTATCTCGAATACATATATTACAGACCATGCTATGTTAATATCTCCAGGATCAGCTCCATAAAAGTTGCGAAGCGTCTGAGTGCGATGTCTGACGTGCTCTGCGAATTCTCGTGTCGAGAGTTCACCTTTAGCACTGATAACATGCGGCGGCTCAGGGACAGACTCCACTCCACCGACGGACACCTATTCCACTTGGACATAAGAGTGATCAAGTAAGTCAATACACCTACCCATCAAGAACTTTAGTGAAATTGCAGTAGACATCAATGGGGCAAATTAATTGTTATAAAAATCAAAATCGCCACTTAAACAATAATAGGGGGGAACATGTGAAATAATTTTTATTTTTACCTTTATTCCATTCATTAAATAATTCCATTACTATAAATATATCAAAAAATAAAAACAATTTCATTTTTTGCCAAAAAGTGTAGTTTTAAACTGACAGTTCATCTTTGAGCACACGGACTTGCAGCTCCGATGACGTCACTCGTGTCTGTCTCTGTTCATGAATAACTTTACTTTTGCACCGTTAGTTCCTGCTTTCGAGATATTTTTTTATATAAGTACGTAAGGCACTGTATTTAAAATGGACTATCCTTATCAGCCATCATTATTAAGTAGAGAACAATGTCACCAATAAAGTTCTGAGAAAAAGCCACATTTTGTGCCAATGTGTCTATCTACTTTGACAAAGGATTCGTAAATTTGTAAAGATTTTTCAGTTTATTTAGTCCTAAGTATTATTTAAAGTGTTTTGTATCCAACGTCTTTTTTAATATAATTTATTAGTTGGCAGGAGCAGATATTAAATTTCCAACGCGGTGTGAGGAAATACATACTGCGACAGAAAGACGACGACCTGCCTCGCGCCAAGAAACACATGACCAGGTAAACACTCACTTCTGAAGAGAGAACTATTATTAACTATTAACTTGACATACCTCACACACCGGCCGTGTGTGATCTGATCCCAAATTAAGCAGAGCCTGTACATTAAATTACACCCAGACACAGAGTGGGTGTGAACCGAACCCACGACCTCTGGTTCAGCGGTCAGGGTCACTAACTCCGAGGCCAACAGGCCAGCCAACAATGTTGAACATAGACATGAGTCGTATTTAGTGGCCACTGATACCTCAGGCAAGGTTACATCACTCGCTCAGGTTCGCGTTTTATATACCCACCGATTGATGTTTTGCTGGATTCACAAGCGGCCGGTAGGGGCGTCACATGCTCATCCAAGCGATCACATGGAAGGTGATTTATATTAAAAACAAACGGGTGTAAGAGCCAAAGAACGAATCAAAATTTGTCATTTAAAAATGACAAATTTTCAGTTGTTCCATTTCATTTTTAAATTGCCGTCAGAAGAAGAAATGTAAGTTATTACTAAATGATTTATTATGTTAACACTTATATTAGTAATATAATGCATTGGGTATTTATTTCTTACTCGAAATTGCCGCGTAGCTGTAATAATACTGTTGTGGTCGCCGAAATTGATACCAGGAGCACCATCTGGTAACGAGTAGAGAAACTAATTGAATATTCCAAGAAAACGTTCAATGATTTCAGAATATTCTACGATGTCCTAGTAGTTACCAGAGTCGTGTCGAGTTAGTCGGGTTATTACGAGATTTTTCGGGAAAGTTCACGAACCTACTAGAATTTTCTATGAGATAAGATTGGCAGTGTAAAAAGGCGCCGGCAATGGGTGTGGACGCATTCGAATTCTGCGACACAGCGAGTCAACAAGCGAAGAATAGCGAACAGTATAAGCGAGTACCAGTGAGAATTGTTGTTAATTGCGGATTATTGTGTTTGTTGCAAATCATTTAAATAAATTGTATCTACTTCGTAATAAACTAATCACCAACTCCGGCTCGTAACAATACTTATCTACTTATTACGTAAATGTTGATTATAATATACTAATAATAATAAATTGAGTTTAATATTGACTGGCCTGTTGGCCTAGTGGTTGGTAACCCTGACTGCTATGCCATAAGTCGTGGGTTCGATTCCCATCCGAGTCGGGGTGTTTTTTGTGTCCGTTGTTTGTATGTTTGTAAAGTCCCTCGCGGCACAGGAGTCATGCCTAATGCGGGAGTTGTCTTTTATTTATCATTGTATTAAACTTAACACTCATATATTTGATTATCAAATAAATAAATAATGTTATTATATCTAGTCTTTTCTTTACAATCATCATCTCTGTACAAGCCTAAAGCATCCGCACAGCGACCACCATGCACAAGATATATTTTTGGTTGCAGCCAGGTATTATTATATTATAAAAGTGTAGGTATTTTCGCTTTTTATTTTAGGTATTATATTATCTGTTGCCTCAGGCTCTAACCGTTACAATACACTTTGTTCGCAGACTACGTCTTATACACTACATGGTCCAGATATGTCTGGCCCTCTTCACCTACAAACTCCTCGTGTTCATCGCACAGAAACTGGCTTCATGAGACCCCGTGTTCTTTATCTGTAACCGGAAGCGATTGGTTAAATTAAAATAAGAAGTCAGTTAATAGGGTCATAATGTTAAACGCTTCACGTTTGCGTTTAACAGGTTTTAGGTTTAACAGATAACAATTGACTGATAGAGGCAACTAAAAGAGATGACAGCGCGAACACTGGCGGAGGAAAACTAATATTACTAATAAAATAAAATTACTCGTGCGTCTGTTTGTCCGTCTGTCTGAGCCAATAGGTCCAGTCAACAAGAAAAAAAAGTGTTAATTCTTGTTTCCGGTCCTAAAAATATGTGCGATTCTCCCGAACATTTATTAGCGCATGAAAAAATTCAATTGCTATTAACAAAATGAGATGAAAAAAAAATATATTTAGTTTTCGTTAATAACTCAAAAGCTTAATATTTAAGAATTTTCGAAAAAAGAGTGACAGAGAGGAAGAGAATTTTCCTTAAAGAGGAGGAAATTTCCAATAAAACAAAAATAAGTGTGGACTCCCGGAGTTCTATCTCCATTATTTATAATTTTTCTTCAACGCCGAAAATAGGTCTCCGCGCGGCCGTTACGGTATGAGGGCAACGCCGCTTGGGGCAGTATATCACTCAAAATATTTTTTTATTATTAAATATTAATTTATATGATGTCATCAGAATACTAGATACCTCGTGTCCCAGTCACACCACTCTATTCACCAATAAGAAGAACTGTACTCTGTGCAAGAATATGTAAGGTTATCAATAGCTTAAGTGACAGAATTGACCTACTTTTCTACTCCCTTTCCACACAGCTGTTAAAACTTAATAGCAGTATATCAGAAACTTAATAATACTTTGTTAACTTATTCTTAGCTTATTCTTAACTTATTATAATAAAACAAATTTAGGCTTTCCTTTATTGTCATAATATAATATAAACAAGTGGTGTTTACCTTTAAGTACTTGCTACACTGTATTCATATTATTGCATATATCATATTGTAAGTGTTTTTATGTGTAAGTAATTGTTGGTGAACTTTAAATAAATAAAAAAAAAAAGAAATAGAAAGAATAAAGCCCCGTTATTGAAAAAAAAAAAAAATCTCGATTATTCAGAAAGTTATACAATTGTGACTTGAGTAATATTTTTCCAATCCTTGTTGTTACAAATATCGACATACAAGCTTAAAATTTTAAATATTTGACCTAAAATTGTGTTGCTTCTTGGAGCCCTTCTTATATAAATACTTAATAAGATCATACGATAAAAGTTTATTTAAGTTTAATATTTTGTTTATTACAGCTTTTAGACGTCATTCAGAAACGAATGAGCTATGGCACATATTTTTAGGGGAACAAAATTAACACGTTTTTTAACTTGTTGACTAAACTAAATTTGGTCCGAATATATAAGACCGAAAAACTTGAAATTTATCAGCCGCTCCCTAGGTTATAACCCGATACCGCAGTCGACGTGTTAGTGTGAGAGCATCATGATTGTTAATATCTTTTGTTTTAGATTTTATTACCAGTTAGTGAAGTTAGTGTTCACGGGCAAGTGACTTCATGGGCATTCATATTTGCGTGGGAGCACAGATAAAACTTATGAGGAGCCACAGAACCGTGTCTAATAATGTTATTGTTGCCATTTTATACTTAATTGCGATATTATTACGTCATATATATATATATATATATATATATATATATATATATATATATATATATATATAATATAAATCTCAAGGCTCAAACTGGAGTACGAAAGCCAATGTTAGAGTGACCTGGAGAAAATTGGAGGAGGCCTTGGGCCTTAGTAATCTACAATAATTAAAAAAGAGTAGCCGACTTCAATGTGCTGTTGTAATGATGATAAATTATAATTAGAAAATATTTGAAAAACGTAATAAGTGCCTATAAAATTTGAGGGTTGCCCTCGATTTTCCTGGGATCCCGTCATCAGATCCTAACTTGGTGACAATGGGACCAAATTGAAAGTATACCCTTATCGAACAAAAGAAAAAAAAATTAAATCGGGCTACACTTGGCGGAGAAATCGGTGAACATACATAAAGAAAAATACTGTGGAACATAGAACCTCCTCCTTTTTTGAAGTCGGTATAAAATCAACAAATATATACTATGTATCTGATAAATCTTTAAATTTGAATTAAAATCACAATTGTATAATTTCTAATAAAGCAAATGACTTTGATTGATTGATGTATTAATATATATATATATATATATATTATTGGCAGATTTCTTAATTGATTTAGTGCGGGTAGTGGTTCTAACCAACGTAACCTATAAAAAGACGCTGCGGTTTAAAGCGACCTCATTTTGCTGGTCGGTCGTTGAACAGTGAGGTCGTTGGTGATCGGTGCTACTTGCAGTAAGTCATTTATATTTTCATTTCTATATTTGTGTGGTATTTGCTTGCTATTAAACGGTCGTTTGTTGATTTCGTACGTTTTGTTAAATTATTGCTACCCTGTCAAATTGTAAGACTTATTTAGTATTTCGTTATTAATAAATAACTTATTTTTGTTACATAATTGTTTTTTTTTTAATTCTATTTCGCTTCTGAACCTAACAATATATATATATTGAATGTACATATTATTAATGAATTAAAGAGGCAATAATAATTATCCTAGGGTTACGGCGAGTATATACAAACCTGAAAAACTATTACACAGTCTATTGTCAAGTGGTAATAAAGCGCCAGTGCCCTATAATGATTGGGTCATACCAGTCCTAACCTACTCCTTTGGCATACCTAGATGGACTCAAACTGAACTAGATGCCCTGAATAGAAAAGTTCGTATATTACTAACCGCGTACCGAATGCACCGTCCAAGTTCATGAGTAATGAGATTGTATATCCTGCGGAAATGTGGGGTCGTGGTTTTTTAATGCCAGGACTATAATCGCAAGGTACGCAATCTTTTAGATTACTTCCTCTCTGTTAACGTGGAAGTGCATCGGGACGTGGTGGCAGTTGACAACGGACTCACCCACTTGCTCTTGGTAGAGAGAACTAGCGCAAACCTGCAGTACTCAATATTACTGATCGCAGAGAGATATGGAAGAGCAAAGAGCTGCATGGACGTTTTTATCGGACTTTATATTCGGATTTATTATCATCTGTACCTTGGTGACCTCTTTTGAGAATCTGTAGGTTCTATCTGTGCAATTACAGATGAAGTTATTATGACGGACATTTATCGGAGATATATCCCGAAGGACGACACAATTGATATTTGTCAATCTCTCTAACAACGTGTGTTTCTGATATAATAAAGAACAATACTACAACTCACAAAATAGGGCGGCCTAAAAGAAATATTAAGCCAGGGATCACTCCAGGATTAATACGCTGTATCCGTAATCGTGACCGAATGCATAAAGATCAAAAGAGGGACCCAAACAACATAGCACTGAAAATATCGTACCTAAGATATAGAAACTTCATCAATAAACTTCTAAAGAAATTAAAAATTAATTATCAACAAAAGATTTTGTAAGCCGCCAAAAGCAATGTACGCGCAATGTGGGATGCTATAAAGATGATAACTAACTCTAAACCTTAATCGTCAACTGCTCTCACTCTCCTGACTATCAAGGAAAACCCAGCGCTGTCTGTAAACGAAGTTAATCAGTTCTTTGCGAATGTGGGTCGGGAACTGGCAGCTAAGATAAACACCACCCACACATCAGTATCAACTCTAGAAGACACGCAACATGATAGCATCCAACGTGACTCATTTGTTCTGCTGGATGTAGACTGTAATGAAATTGAGCTGTTGGTCAAATCTTTACGTAGAGACTGCGCTGTGGGTTGGGACGGCATCTCATCTGCAATAATACAAGATTATGCTGATATATTTGTTCCACTTATCGCACACATCTGTCAGCTTTCATTCTCAACGGGCGCTTTTCCGAATGGGTTTAAGAAAGCTATAGTACACTCTATTCATAAGAGTGGCGACGGAGATACTATTGACAATTATAGGCCTATATCAGTATTGCCCGCAATGTCTAAAGTGGTTGAAAAGGCCCTAAACAAACGTCAAGAGTCTGTCTGTCAACAGTTGTGGTTGAGCACATTATGTGACCCAAATTAATTATTAATTAACTTTTGCATATTCATTCAATAAAATGGGGTTTTCTTTGATAATTAGAAGCATAAATAGATACTTCCAAATGGTTTCAATTAGTTAGCATTTGAGGCTGTTTGGATCTCGCGCCTTTACGATTGGTGACGGTTTCGTCAGCTCTGGCGACACCAGCGCGGCCCCTGATTGGCTGTCGCCAACGCGGCTAAAACAAAATGGACATCGCATTCTTTCTGATTTTGAAAAATGCTCTCGGCTCTCGTTCGGCAAATGTTCAACACGTAATTTTTTGGTGCTTTGATGAACAATTGTGTAATATAAGTGAAGCCGCAAGAACCCTTTAAACATCGCCCTGCAGGGACTTCGGACATTGTTCGATATCTGGTTGGTGTAATTGCTACACGGCTGACTGAGGACAGGTGTGCTGGAAGGCGTACCCGAGCTGATCTCCAGGTTAGTGGGACCAATAGTTTTCGGTGCTACGTTTGAAACCATTTGTTTACTCAGTTTCTACAGAGTGGGTTTAATGGGAATATAAATATATTCTAAAGAAAAACATAAGTAAGTTCCCGCGTGTTGTCGGCTATTTACACGCCGCTTCACCATAGTTATGGTCCTTCAGATCCTGGATTATGTACTAGCATATCATACATTCAATTAAATACAGTTTTTAAGCAATATTTTTAAATAAAATACTTGGATGTTCGCAGAATAACGAAACTAAAGTTTTCTCGAAGTACCTACTTATTTTTACTTCAGTAAAATATCCATCGAAAAATAATATTTTACATTTTTCTTTATATTTATCAGGAATTATCAATTTAAAATGTCTAAAGACAGCATAATGGAGGATGCAGAAGATGCAATTCATCCTAAGTTCGTCCTTCTGACGGCAAAAAAAGAACGAATTTTTTCTCGTATGAATGAGTTATATAAGCTTAGCATAAACATTTCTAATTTTGCATCGAGAAGCAACGAAAATTTCATGATTAAGTCCGAATTAATCGATCAAATGCGTAGTCAATTTGAAAATATTTTAGATGAGTTAAATGACCTCGAGTTATCTCAAGATTCATCATTTAAACCAGATTTTAGACCATTGGATGCATTTGATGATCTATATCTTACAGTAAAACGCACCCGAAATAATGTTATTCAGGCTTTGTTACCTGATAAATCATCACATAATTATTCGTATTCATGTAGTGTTTCTAGTAGAATTAAATTGCCCCCTATAGAACTGCCCAGCTTTGACGGCCACACCGAAAACTGGCCTAAGTTTTATGAAAGTTTTAAATCTAACATTCATAACAACACTCAGTTGACTGACTCGCAGCGCGTGCAGTACTTGGTGGGCAAACTGACACGCGACGCTCTCAAAGTCACGGCAGGTATTGTGCCTTCAGGCGATACGTATGAAATAATCTGGGATAGCTTGGTTAAAAGGTTTCAGGATAAACGTGCATTGGGCACGCATTATCTAAATAATATTTTAGAGTCTAAAGGTTGTACAAACACAGCTGACAGTCTTGATACATTTATAGGTATGTATGCCTCATCCGTCGCTGCATTAAAACAGTTAGGTATTGAAGACTTGTCCGATTTTATATTGTTTCATTGTGCATTTAGAAAAATTGATTTTCATACAACTCAAGCGTTCGAATTATCCGTTCGTAATAAAGAAATTCCGTCATACAGTGATTTAGTATCATTCGTACAAGACCGAGTTAAAATATTGCAGCGTTCAAATAATAATAACTCGACGCGCTCGACGCGGGTATCGAACAGTGGCGCGAGCGCGGCTGCATGTAAGCCGTCCGCTTGTCATTCAGCTCGTCCGCATACTTATAAGTCGTTTGTAGCGAGTAATGGTAATTTACCTTCTGCTTTGCCGGCGCGATCGTGCGATTTTTGTAAACAGACTGATCATTTAATTAATGCTTGTTCTCAGTTTAAAAACTTTAATACTCCGTACGCGAGATTTGAATTTATTAAATCAAAACACGGATGTGTGAATTGCTTAAGTGCGTCGCACACTGTTACGTCTTGTAAATCGACTCATGTTTGCAATGTGTGCAAGAAAAAACATCACACTTTCTTACATTTCGATAATAAAGATCATAAAGTTATTAGATCGAAGGGGGGGACCGGTGAGGGGTCAATGACACCGCATATGGTTCGGTCCTCTTCATGCGCTTCGCAAGGCCATTCGGAAGTAAACACAAATACACGTGTCGCGAAAAGTTGCTTAGCGGACAATAGCGCATCTTTTACGCCTAACCCCTGTAGTGATACGTCTTATCATAACGTTGATGTTAACCCTACAAATGCTACGTTGTCATTAAGTACCGAAGTGACACCGACCGCGTCAATTTTACTGTCAACCGCGCAAGTTTACGCCAAATGTCAGAATGGCAATAAGAAGATAATACGATGCCTTATAGATAACGGCTCACAAAATAATTTAATAACCGTCGATTGTTGCAAGGCGCTTAATTTAGTCATAATTCCTTTGAGTAATTCCTTTGTCAAAGGAATCGGGTCCGCTTCTCGGCCGATATTAGGCTACGTTAATGTGGACATTGAGTCCCGTGTATACTCTCATAATAAATACACAATACGTGCACTGGTCGTTGAGTGTATTACGGATCAGTTGCCTACGCATTATATAACCAAAGGTGACGTAGGCTATTTAGAGGGATTGCCGCTTGCTGATTTAACTTGGAATATTCCCGGTAATGTAGATGTCGTATTAGGTGCGCAACTTTTTCCATATATTTATTTAGGTAACAAAGTGGAGTCAGGCACTGATGCACCTCCCGCTTTACTGACCGCGTTCGGGTTTGTGCTCATGGGTGATTACCCTAATAATAACATTTCTAATAAATCTTCTTCGTCGTTTTCCGCACTAGCTTTGAATGATTTGGTTCAGAAGTTTTGGCAACTGGAAGAAATACCGAACATGCAATTTTTAAGTCCAGAAGAGACTGAATGCGAAAACTTGTTCGCGTCATCTGTGTCTCGAACTGATGATGGTAGATATTCGGTCGCCTTACCTTTTTCTAAGAACCCGAGTGAACTGGGTAACTCTCGCACTGCTGCACATCGTCGTTTTATGGCTTTAGAACGTAAATTCAAACAATCACCTGAGTTAAAAGAAAAATATAACAGCGTCATTAATGAGTATATTGACAAGGGTTACTTGTCCGAAGTCATCGAGTCCGATATTTCTGATGAGGGATATTACATTCCGCATCACGCCGTGACCCGGCCGGATAAACCAATGCCGCGGATCGTACTCGACGCTAGTGCTGCAACTCATACAGGGTTGTCACTTAACAACATCTTACATACCGGCCCAAACTTACAGGCAGATTTATTTCTACTTTTACTTGATTTTCGACTTTTTCCGGTCGCTGTGACCGCTGATATAAAACAAATGTACTTACAGATTGAAGTTCCTAGTGAACATCGTAAATATTTAAGAATTTTATATAGGTTTAGTAATAATGAACTTATACGAACCTTTCAATTTAATCGAGTCCCGTTTGGACTCAAGTCTAGCCCATACCTGGCAATGCGGACAGTGCGTCAGTTAGCGCAGGACATGAGGCCTCATTTCCCGGAGTCTGCCAAAGTGGCAGAGTCTAGGCTGTATATGGACGACATGGTTCATTCTATTGTAGATGAAGCCAGCGCTGTTCGTCTTTCACGAGAATTGATCTCTTTGTTTAAGTCTGGTGCCTTTGATTTGGTGAAATGGACAAGTAATTCTAAAGTTTTACTTGAAAACTTACCAGGCTCGCATTGTAGTGCGGTGGATTTCTGTGTAGATTCTTCTAACAATACCTCTAAGGTGTTAGGTCTCTCATGGGAACCAGTTGGTGACAGATTCTTCTTCACGACTTATAATTTTGTAGAGAAGTGTACTAAACGTAACATACTATCGATAGTGGCGCGATTATTTGATGTCCTCGGCTTGGTAGCCCCCCTTATTTTATATGCTAAGTTACTCATCAAGGAACTGTGGCTGTGTAATATTGGATGGGATGACACTCCTCCAGAAAGTGTTGTTCAAAGGTTCATAGCGTTCACACAGGAGTTGCCGTTGATTTCTTCTTTAAGGATTCCTCGCCATGTTGGTCCCTCGCGCGACAGCACCGTGTTGATCGTTGCCTTCTGTGACGCTAGCATGAGTGGTTATGGTTGTGTCATATACCTACATACTACTGATTCGGCTGGGAACATCACATTGAGGCTGTTGTGTGCTAAATCAAAGGTGTCCCCCACTAAGGTGACCACACTTGCTCGTTTGGAACTCTGTGCCGCGGTCTTGATGTCCAAATTGATACGAACTGTTCGTGAAACTTATAATGAGCGTCTGCCTATTGCTGGTATATATGCATTTTCGGATTCAACCATCGCTCTTTCATGGATTCATTCCTCCCCGCACCGGTGGTCTGTTTTTGTCAGCAACCGTGTTGCTCAGTGTCAGGAAAATTTAAATTCTGAACACTTTTATCATGTCGCCGGAATTGAAAACCCGAGTGATTGCCTTTCGCGTGGTATGTTACCCTCACAGCTCGTTTCACATGACTTGTGGTGGTACGGTCCTGCGTGGTTGCGTCTTGCTCAGGAATGCTGGCCAATCAGGCCGTTCACTCCTACTAATGGCAGAGAACTCCCAGAACATAAAGCTCAAATTTTGACTGTGACCTCACATATTGAGTCACCTTTGTTATGCGACTTAGCTCTTCGTATCTCTTCATGGGAGAAACTCTTGCGCGTTATTGTTTTTATTCTTCGTTTTATTCGTCGTAAGGATGACGAGAAGTTGAAATCCATTGAGGGTTTATTAATTGCAGAACGTGTTATGGTTCGTACAGTACAATCTGTGCATTTCGCACAGGAAATAAATCTCATCAAATCAGGTAAATTACCTTCAAAGAAATTACAGAGTTTGTCGGTTTTCCTCGATGAAGAGGGCATACTGAGAATTGGTGGAAGACTTTCGAAGTCAGATCTTCCCTTTGATGCTAAGCATCCTGTACTTCTCCCTAAACATAACCATGTTGTAAATTTAATTATTAAGCATTTTCATATTGTGAATTGCCACACTGGACCGGGACTTCTCATGTCTATTTTGAGACAGCGATTTTGGATATTGGATGCCAGATCAGTTGTCAGGTCTCAGGTTAGGAAATGCAACACCTGCTTTAGAGTGAAACCATCGCATCCAACCCCCAAAATGGCTGATTTACCAGCGTATCGGGTGGCTGAAGCGAAGGCGTTCGTTCATACCGGAGTTGATTATGCCGGTCCAATTAATATAACATTAACTCGTCGGAGAGGTCAGCGCTCACAAAAGGCGTACATTTGTTTGTTTATATGCCTAGTTACAAAGGCAGTTCATGTTGAGTTGGTCTCAGAATTGACTTCTGATGCTTTTTTGGCCGCGTTCAAGAGATTTATATCCCGCCGCGGACCAGTAGCTTGTTTATACTCTGATAATGGCACTAATTTCGTGGGTGCTAAGGCTCAATTAGATGATATATTTCAATTCCTTATAGATTCTGAATTTCAACCGGTTTTAAAACGAGAGCTTAGTACTCGGCGTATCCAGTGGAAGATGCTGCCACCTAGGTCCCCCCATTTTGGTGGGATGTGGGAAGGGAATTTAAAAAGCTTAAAAACTCACCTTTATCGCGTGATAGGTAGTCAACTTCTCACGTATGAGGAGTTGCAAACCGTATTAGTGCAAATAGAGTGCATCATGAACTCTCGACCACTCACCGTGGTATCGTCTGACCCTTCACCGGAAGTTCTAACTCCCGCACATTTTTTAATGTCGACCCCGTTGCAGTACTTGCCTGCCGTGGATTTGTCTGATGCGCGTATCAACCCTGTTAAACGTAAAGAGCTGCTTGATAGCATGGTGCAGTCTTTCTGGAAGAAATGGCGACTGGAATACCTGCACACGCTGCAAGTTAGGCAGAAGTGGACTGCCCCAGATCGTCCTATTGAAATTGGAACAGTCGTACTTGTAGGACAGGATAATTGTCCACCGTTAGAATGGCCGTTAGGTGTAATCATTGAAACGCATCCAGGGTCTGATAAAGTTGTACGTGTCGTGACGGTGAAAACCAATTGTGGGATTTACAAACGGCCGGTTGTAAAGGTATATCCTATTCCGACACAATAATTAATTAAAGATTAAAATATATAAACAAAACTTAAATATACTACCTACCTACCTTTATATAATACCTTAAACTCTGTAATATGTATATATGTATAATATTCCTAATGAGAGAGTTGTTCTTTTTTTTAAACAAATAAAAACGAAATTATATTTAGATAGCATAAACTTAAATATTATAAAATAAAATACATGTTTTCTTTTGAAAGTTCTGCGAACTTCCAAGGCGGGCAGCATGGTTGAGCACATTATGTGACCCAAATTAATTATTAATTAACTTTTGCATATTCATTCAATAAAATGGGGTTTTCTTTGATAATTAGAAGCATAAATAGATACTTCCAAATGGTTTCAATTAGTTAGCATTTGAGGCTGTTTGGATCTCGCGCCTTTACGATTGGTGACGGTTTCGTCAGCTCTGGCGACACCAGCGCGGCCCCTGATTGGCTGTCGCCAACGCGGCTAAAACAAAATGGACATCGCATTCTTTCTGATTTTGAAAAATGCTCTCGGCTCTCGTTCGGCAAATGTTCAACACGTAATTTTTTGGTGCTTTGATGAACAATTGTGTAATATAAGTGAAGCCGCAAGAACCCTTTAAACATCGCCCTGCAGGGACTTCGGACATTGTTCGATATCTGGTTGGTGTAATTGCTACACGGCTGACTGAGGACAGGTGTGCTGGAAGGCGTACCCGAGCTGATCTCCAGGTTAGTGGGACCAATAGTTTTCGGTGCTACGTTTGAAACCATTTGTTTACTCAGTTTCTACAGAGTGGGTTTAATGGGAATATAAATATATTCTAAAGAAAAACATAAGTAAGTTCCCGCGTGTTGTCGGCTATTTACACGCCGCTTCACCAAGTTGTCAAGTGATACTTACCTTGTGTGTGTCTCCATTTTTGGCTAGTACCTTTTGAACCCTTCAACTTATTTAGAATTTATTTTTTAATTCGGGTGGGGCTCGCCGAGCCATTTAACACGATACCTCATTCGTTAGGATCCCACTGATAGAAATGAAAAAAAAAAGACTTTTGAACTGTGTAGTAGGAGACGGAGGGACTGGTGGTGGACCTAGATAAGGATTTTTTTTTATTTTTTTTATTATAGTCGATCAACAACTGGCAAAAATGCGCTTACTTGGGGCTGTTGTACCAAAGGAATGAAGACAATGAAGGATTTATTAATTTTGCATTCGATGCAATAATTCATTTCATTTCCTGTGCCTTAATATACCCAAAATTTCTAAAGATTACGGAACATAATCTAAATGAAATGTCCTACTTGCGTGAGTCTTATTTCGAAAACTGCAAAAAAAGATTGAACCCCTGTTCGAAATGTGTCCACAACAAGAGGAAGCAAAAGGTTAGCTATGAACTCCCTTCCTGAAGTGAGTGTAATATTCTTTGGTCATATGTTAAAATGAAACGAGGAGGGTTAAGTACATACCCGAATTCTATGACATATCGAGATGTTCACTGACTGTTTTTCTTCCGTATACAGCCCTAATCATAACAATGATACCGGTTACAAATCTGAACAGTTGAAACACCTAAAAAATTACAGCTTATGATTGCCCAAGTCTTTTTTTTTAAATGTCGACATAATAATAATAATAATCAGAAGAAGCGTAAGAGTATAAGACAAACCACATAAACAATATGCAAAAGTATAAACCAAAAATTTTAGAAGATAATGACAGATGTCATAGAATACAATACCATGGAACACAATAGAAATGCTAACAAGAAATCAAGCCAGAAACAGAAATGCACAACGGATAACCCCGGACTCGTCGCACAGCTCCGCCTCACAGCCGCCACTACACCCGTCGAGGACAGCGGCAAGCAATGAGACGTCGAGCTCAAGCTCCAGCGACGAGTATTTTTCCCCGCCGACGTCGCCAACAGCTGTGCGTCGGCAGGGGAGAAACCGGCTACCGACTTGCTTGGGACCCCGAGGACCACTGGCCTCGAATAGGGCTCCCGATGTCGGTGGTGACGTGCGCCGCATGAAATGGACTAATTCAATTAATGAAAACATCATGCGGGCATATTATCGGGCTACAGAGTTGGGAACTAATCTTACTGCGTACCGTGTTCGTTTGGTGTCTCTGTTTCAGGAGCTTGAACCAGCCGTCAGCGTGTCTGCACAACGACTATCGGATCAGGTACGGGCTAAACAGCGCTGCCACCTGCTGAATGATACCGTACTTGACAGGATACGCTCTGACGTACGGAATAGCTTTATTGTCTCTTCTTCATCGCAAACTGTGAGTTTGGCGACTAACGAGATGCCACAGTTAGTTAGACCACGTTTATCCTGTTTGCCTATGCATAAAAGAAACATAGAGCTGGTGTGTGCCCTGGATTCGCTATTATCTGACTATTTAGACAATAGCGAAGAACTTAGTGATACACACTCTATTCTCTACTGTGCGGCTGTCGCAGTATGTCGAGTAGCGAGAGTTAATTTTTTTGTAAATACCACTACTACTCTACCCAAGTCTACTGTGCCAGCCTGGCAATGTAGAATTGAGCGTCGTATTGCTGAGGTTAGGACACTCATCAGTAAGCTAATTAGCTTTCGATTGGGCAATACACGGCCAAAGGTGATGCGCTTTGTGAAACAGACATTTTTGGGGACTGACATCAGTCCTCAACAATACATGTCATGTGTCACAGAGCGCATAGACTTTCTAAAGCAAAACGTTTATGCGTGGACAAATAGGATACAACGTTACAAAAACGAATTGATAGGCATAATCAGAATCGTATGTTCCAAAGAAATGAGAGATGGGTTTACCGAAAATGGGAACAAGCGGATCCATGTGAGAAAAGAAAGAAAGAAAAACCATTTATTATGCACATACATTAGACGCACACAAGACATATTAAATAAAGAACATATTGTATCCAATAAAAAAAGCAAGTGACAAACCTAATAAAAAAAAAATTAAAAACAAAAAATAGAAATGGAGAAGAACGTAGTGAGCCTTATGGTCGGATAAAAAAAAAAAGTCTATACTCTATTGTAATCTGTGGGCGTAGTCCGTGGGCATATAATATTGTTTTTTAATGTCAACACTACGCCTATCTTAAATATGGAAAAAACAATACAGTGTTTTTGTTTGTCGCCTCTTCGAATTACATGTTACTATGTGCGTCACGTATGCGCAAAAACAGGTATATGCTCAGCATTGCTGTGGCCTCAAAGAAATTGGTGCCGCAGCGCTGATTTTCAGCACAACCTTGGGTGACATAATGGCGTCCCACCAGCGAACCCAAACACAAGCCATGTAAGTACAAATTGCAAGCTATTTATTGAATATTTGCCATGTTTTTTTCAAAAATGTAGTGTGTATCGTGAGTGTAGTAAGAAGTGTGTATGTGTATCGTTGAACTGAGTGCCATGTTTTCAGCAAGTAGCCAGCATTGTTCACTCCAGATGCACAAGTGCTATTCAAACGTGAGGGGGAAAGGATGACGTTACTGCCAGTACCTGTTGGAGACCTGGATCACTAAACCGTTTCTGAGGCCATGACCCTTAAGGTTAGAATTAATAGCAAAAATTATGTAATACTTATATGCATAAATATATTTGTGAATGTAATTTGAAAGAGTTGCTAATAAATAAATAGTTCATTTTATATATCCAATATATATATATATATTGTATAAATAAACATATACATATGCATCATAAACACTATATCTATTATATATGAGTTGTAGTTAGGTTTTATATTCTTCTGATAAAAAATATTGTACTTGTTATGAGATGTTATGTGGATTTCTGTATTGTCAGATAATGTAACTTTAAATGTCTTATAAAAGTTTGTTTCGATTTCAGGCCTCGCATGGGTGGTGGCAGGTCATTCCAACAGTGAGTCGCTGCATATTTGAAACTCCCCCTGAAAGCTGCAGTTTTGTGTTGAGGAATGGACAATGGTTTTGTTGCAAAGCGTATGTGGTTTTTGTATTGATGTTCCCTCCAACTCAATTTCTCATAAAGATATATTGGTTTTTGTGTAGTGATGACACCAAACAGTAGGCCCGCCATGTGTAGACGCCTTCTAGCTTCCATTTTAATATGTTGTTTTGATTTGCATAAGGGGTGACATGGCTTCTTCGTGGTATGTCCACACAGAACCTTATACATGCATTTTGTATCCGCTGGATCAACCTATTGGTTCTTGAAGATGTTCCAAATACATTTTGGCGTAACATCTGGTCGGTGCCTGTCACTCATACAGAAGGTGATTGGATGCGAGATGTTAAGCGGTCATGTGAGAGTATACAAAAAATGGAACCTGTTGTCGTAGCCACAGAGGACGTAAGTAGTGTAGTCCGTTCATTACCAAATTGGAAATTAGCTGGACCAGACGGACTTTTGGCTTAAGTGGTTCCGAAGCTCACATGCTGGTTTGGCATCTCAATTCCAATCAGCTTTGGATTCATGGTTATTATCCCATTTTATGACCACTGGCATTACCCACTTTACAAATTCGGTAGTGCCATGGATCCCAAAAACTTTAGACCTATTACATGCCTACCAACCGTGTATAAGCTTCTAACTTCTATTCTGAGACTCAAAATTACTACACATTTAAATAAAAATTCGATCATTTCTATTTCAGAAATAAAATGGATGTAGAAGCGGGACCCGTGGCACTAAAGAGCTCCTTATCATGGATATGGCCATTAGCCAACAGGTGCGTCGTAACCGTAAGAATCTGTCGACATGTTGGACTATAAGGGCATATATATAAGGCCTATGACTCGGTTCCACATACGTGGCTTTTGAGAGTGCTGGAGTTGTATAAAATTGATACAACTCTTTGCACTTTCTTAAAGTCATGTATGAGGCAATGGGGGACGGTACTTCGCTATCCAGGATGTCGGTAGATTGCGGCAAGCGATGTACCAATAAAGATTGAGCGGAGCATATTTCAAGGTGATATGAGTCTGAGTCCCTTGTGGTTTTGCCTGGCTTTGAACCCTCTCAGTACTCTGTTAGAGGGTTCAGGGCTAGGCTATAGGTTGCAGAAAGATGATATAGTTATATCTCACCTTCTATATATGGATGATTTGAAACTACTAGCCCCCACTAATTTGCAATTGATAGCGTTACTGAAGGTAACTGAAAACTTTAGCAACTCTATCAGGATGGAATTTGGTGTGGACAAGGGCGCAGTCATGCATGTAAAGAAAGGCGTGATAGTGGAATCTGAAGGAGTCGAACTTTCCGATTCTACAAAACTCAGATCTCTGTCTGCCATCGAAACCTACAAGTATCTAGGTATATCACAATCATTGAGAATAATAATAATATAAATGGACGAAGTTGTTATGACAAATAACTATCGGTAATATATCCTGAAAGATGGTACGATAGATGGTACGAAGGACGGCACGATTGACATTTGTCATTGTCATCGTCCCGGACAAAGCCTCAGGCATATAATTTCCGGTTGTTCTCGTCTTGCCAACGGCGAGTACTTGCACAGACATAACCAAGTGGCCAGGATAGTCCATCAGCAACTTGCTCTTAAATATAACCTTGTGACTATGGAATTACCGTACTACAGGTATGTGCCCGACCCAGTTCTTGAAAATGGTCGTGTAACATTATACTGGGATCGGTCTATTATCACTGACAGGACTATTGTTGCCAATAAGCCTGATATAGTGGCAATAGACCGATTAGAGCCCCGAGCAATGATTGTAGATATCACCATTCCCCATGACGACAATCTATTTAGGGCTGAAAAAGAAAAACAAATGAAGTATTTGGATTTGGCCTACGAGGTGGTCGACATGTGGGATGTGGATTCGGCAATCATTTTACCGATAGTCATATCAGCCCATGGGTTGATTGCGAAGAGCCTGGACCAACACCTTCAGAGGCTCACGTTAGGCAGCTTGGATTAAGGGCCTGATGCAGAAGGCGGTCCTTCTTGACATGGCACGTATTGTGAGGAGGTTTCTGTCTCTGGAACCCTAACCACCGGTAGCTTGGTCCCTGTACTCGATACCGGTGGGTCACAATTTTTTATATTTTTAAATATGTTTTGTTTTTTTATTGTAAGTTTTTAGTATTTAAAAATGTAATTTATATGTATATTAAATAAATGAAGAGATAATAATAATAATGTCATTATATGCCTACCGGAAAGACACAGCGTTGATGTGAAGAAGCTGCTTGTGATTTTCCACTTTTCTACGTAAATAATCCAAAAAATATACCTTTCTGTCCTTCTTTCGTATAATAGTTACCCAGCCTCACAGCAGGGGGCGCCTTTGTTCATTTCTTATCTGTGCGCCCGATGACAGTTTGACATAGCGTTTGTGATTTTTGGCGCGTAAGGAGCGTAAAAAAGTTTTCAGTGTTAATAAGTGATATAATTTGTGTTTAACACTGCTATTCCTATAATTAAATAGTGATAGTTGTTAAAACAGACTACGTACTTAAGTAGCGGTAAGTTTTGACATATTTACTTATGAATCCTGTCGAGGAAAGCGAGGAGGCGCATTTCGTTGCTCCGGAGGGAGGGCGAAGCGCCATGAGCTCTAGCTTAGACGAAAATTCTTCGTCATCTTCGGAAGATGAGGAAGGATTTGCCTCGCCACCGCCGAATAAACGGCCCAAGCGTAGGTCGAAACATGTCGCGACGTGTTCAGACCCGCGTATGGACACATTGATTAATCAAGTTAGTTATCTTACTAATTGTTTTACTCAAATTCCTCAATATGTAAATGCAGACCAAGGGAAAAGAGGGTGATTCCACCTCTAGTAAAGGCCGAATTATTGTGGTGGCTGAAGAATGTAGACCACAGCCAGAAAGTGTTACACAAAAAGAAAGTGACACATTTTCTAACAACAGACGCGGCGGACGCGGGCTGGGGAGCTCATTTAAACAATATAATGATGTCAGGCAAATGGAATCAGGGCCAACAAAAATGGCACTCCAATCTGAAGGAAATGTTTGCAGTATATGTAGCTTTGTCTCAGCAGATTGCTTATGTAAGAGATGGTCATGTACTGGTTCAGTCAGACAACCAAACTCTAATAGCACATATAAGGAACGAGGGGGGCACCCGTTCACTGGCTCTTTTACAGCTAACCAGCAAACTTCTCCTTCTAACCGAGCAGTTCAATATAACACTGTCGGCATCATACCTCCCGGGGAGGTTCAACGGGATCGCAGACCACCTCTCAAGAGGGAAATCTGTACCCGAGTGGCAACTTCTACCGCAAGCCACAACAAAAATATTCCAAAAATGGGGCGTACCCGACGTCGACCTGTTTGCATCAAAAGAAACTGCAGTAGTCCCTCAATACGTCTCATGGGACTCAAAAGATGGCTCAGCAATTTTCTGCGACGCTTTCAGTCGAGATTGGCTCTTTCAACTAGGATGGGTGTTTCCTCCACCCAACTTAATACCTCAGGTATTGGCTCACTTGAACAGTGCCACGGGAACTTACATTCTAATAGTTCCTCACTGGGAGCAATGTTTTTGGCTGGCCGATCTCAGATCGAGAGCCTTAACAGACCCGCTACCGATAGGGAATCTGCGGAAGATCCTGATCGATCGGACAACGGGAATGCCCCCCCCCTCAAGTGGACAAGTTATCCGTGCAAGCTTGGAAAGTTGGGGGTGGGCAGATAAAATCAGTAGTTGGAACAAAGACGAAGTAAATCTTTTGAGAAATAGTTGGCGGACAACTACTCTCAACACTTATAAGGCACCAATAAAAAGGTGGATTGCATTTTGTACCGGCAATAGTATAGATAGTAAAAACCCAGCAGGTACAGATATTGCTAGATTCCTTGCAGACCTGCATTTAAATCATAAATTTGCATATAATACAATTTTGTTACACAAATCTGCAGTTTCAACTTACTGCGCAGCCAATGTAGAGAACTTCTCAAAAAATTTCTTTATTCAACAAGTCTTGAAGGCGATTGCCTTAGCAAAACCTCAGCCTGTCAAGTCTCCCATATGGGATACCCAATTAATTTTTAACTGGTTATGAGCAGTCCCATGTACAAACTCCCTTTTTGATGTATCTAGAAGAACTGCAATCATTTTACTATTAGCATCTGGTAGACGAGTACATGATCTCACCTTATTGGATATATCTGAAGATAATTTTAAAAAAGAAAACAAAAAGGTTATTTTATGGCCAAAGTTTGGGTCAAAAACAGATTCATATAGACATAGGCAGTCTGGATGGTCCTTATTAGAACATCAAGACATCTGTATATGTCCTTTGAAACATATCAAGCAACTTATAGAAATTTCACAACCTAGACGTTCAAATAGTGATGTTACTAGTCTCTTTATTACACTTAAGGGCATAGTAAGACCAGCTTCAAGGACTCTCATTGGAGGGTGGATCAGATCAATATTTAGAGAAGTAAAAATTGATGCATCTCCGGGCAGCATTAGAGCTGCAGTAGCATCTAAAGGTTGGTTTGAGAATGCCCCTGTGGATGAGATTTTGAATAGGGGCAATTGGAAGAGCGAAAAAACATTTAAAAAGTTTTATTGTAAGGAAATTAGTAAATTAAAGAAAGGAAATGAAGATTTATTAAAGCAAAATTTTTGTAGTGTGGAACTCTAAGAATATTTTTATTTCTTTACTAGGATTAGTAAATTTAATTGATTCATCTTGATCTCAAATAATTTAAGTTTTAATGTTGACATTTCATTTATTGTTTCAATTAATTGTGCCACTTGAATTTAACTAAAGGGCAGGTTCCTGATTTGTTATCTTAATTTTAATTATTATCTGTTGATTATTAGTATTATACTTAAAATTCTATTACTGTTTTGTTTCCATTGTTTATTATAACTATAATTGTAGGCCAAAAATAAATTGTTATAAGCCAGGTTATATATTTATTTTCAAGACATTTCTATTATAAAGATGTTCATAATAATAGTTGTCTACTTCACATAGCGTTATTTTATAGTTACCATCACCAGCAGATACCAAACAAGTCTTCACATCAACGCTGTGTCTTTCCGGTAGGCATATAATGAAACTGTTTTACACAAAATAAAACAGTTATTATGTGCCGAAAGAAAGACACAGCGTTGGAGCAAGGTCCTTGCTGGCGAGTGAAGACGCTATGTCAAACTGTCATCGGGGCGCACAGATAAGAAATGAACAAAGGCGCCCCCTGCTGTGAGGCTGGGTAACTATTATACGAAAGAAGGACAGAAAGGTATGTTTTTTGGATTATTTACGTAGAAAAGTGGAAAATCACAAGCAGCTTCTTCACATCAACGCTGTGTCTTTCTTTCGGCACATAATAACTGTTTTATTTTGTGTAAAACAGTTTCATTATTACACTCTGAACTACCACAACCTTGCCCTGCTGATGGAGGAGAGGATAATGGTGCTTCATCTGTAAGTACTCAGTAAAATGATCAAATAAGGTATACTTTGGAAGGTTCTATTCGGGAATCGGACTATGAGCTCTGAAAGTAGACCACCAGTAGATTCGATGTTACCTATTTATCTTGAAGAAAGCATAGATCTCAGCGATACGATGTCGAGTAGCTGGTGTTAAATTCCCAGGAAATGACACCGCTACTCGGTCAAAACTTGTTGTGCCGGCGCGCGGCGTAGCAGTGCAGGATTGAGCGTAGTATCGCTGAGCCGAGGGTTCTCATTAACAAGCTTATCTGTTTCAGATCGGGTAACACGCGCCCGAAACTAATGCGTTTTGTGAATCGGGCTTTTTCGGGAACCAGTATCAGTTCCTGTGATTACACAGCACAAGTCACAGAGCGCATTGACTTTCTGAAACAGAAGGTTTATGCTTGGGCAAATCGCATACGAAAGTACAAAAAAAGGGTGGACCGATATACTCAGAATCGCACATTCCAAAGGGATGAGAGGAGGCTTTATACACATAGTATACAAAATTAGGGTTGTAGATGTAATCACACCTAATAGAAAGATCTACAAACGATCCCTAAGTGCTATATGTATATTGCCTTTGGAATAGGTGAAATACATTAGAATAAGAATATATCATTATTAGAATAATAATATATATACATGTGTATGTAAATTCTAGCGAGCGACAGTAGTGAATAGAATGATTGAGTTTTTAATTTGGTTACCACCACCACCTTAAAAAGTTCTACAAAAAAAATAGGCGATGGTATATGTCTATCTCTTAGGGATAACCCATATTAACCGTTTTTTATCTTTTACTTTTTACGAGAAATAATGGCTTATTTACGAAGCGATTTTAAGCAATACTGCATTAATCCTTATCCAATTAGGTACCTTAAATACATTGTGCATTTGATATAGATCAAAATGGTCCTTTCCAGCATGTATTTCAATGAATATTTTCGAAGATATTACAGATTTAAAATGCAGGGACATAACGGTTGCGGCGGTTGCAGGCTTAGATTTGAGCGTTGAGTGTTTTTCACATGGCCAATTAAATGTCGCTCTTTCAAGAGTAACCTCTGAAGAAAACATGTTTGTATTGTCTAATGACAAAAAAGTTGAATATAAAGACATTCTGTAGTATATTTA
Source organism: Euplagia quadripunctaria (assembly GCA_963859945.1). Lineage (NCBI taxonomy): Eukaryota > Metazoa > Arthropoda > Insecta > Lepidoptera > Erebidae > Euplagia > Euplagia quadripunctaria. The sequence continues at coordinate 10,666,238 of OY982588.1, read as the reverse complement.
GTATCATCATTGCACCCCTGCGAAGCCGGGGCGGGTCGCTAGTAAAATTATATTCAAAGTTCATAATTTTACTTATTCGAGCTAATCATGTGTTGAATTGTATAATTGGTCCTTGCCCAACTATGTTAAATATAAATATCTGACATTTAAATATAATGTATTGTAAGTTAAATATCTAATTAAATAAGCTAAAGCTTACTTTATTTTGCACATTGTAATTCTGTATAAATAACATAAGGTAGCATAATTGTTGTATGAATGTGCTAGATGGTTGTTTAACGTAAAGATGATGCTGCAAAAATTATGTACTTGTTTATAAGTTCGTGTTTTAGTTGCCGCCCCAAGCCTGTTGGCAACTCAACAAAGATCCATAGATCCGGGTCTATTTTTGTCTATAGTACGTAACTTAGATATAGAATATTCTATAGATAGATTCGGACACTACTTGCTTCGATGTCTTACTGTAACGTGCTCCGGAATAAACAGTTATTTTATACTCTGCCGTCGTAAATGACAACACAGTAACTCCAATTACTGTATCACTGTAGTTACTGTGTTTTTATTTACGACGGCAGTACTCCAAGACCAAAGTTTCATTCCTTATCCAATTCACAAGAATCAGCACAATAAAACACGCCTACAAATGCTACCGTCTTAGACCACATATCACAGTTTGATACAAGGTTGCAACGATCGTCTTAACCACCGAAATAACAACGAGAAACAAACTACAACAAGAATCACATGCTTCCTCGCACTTGAAACGAAAAGCACTACCTTCGGTGAAATACAAATCAAGATTTCTTCGATGAAGTGTTATTCGTGCGACAAGATGGGCCACAAGCTATTGAAGTGTCAAAACAAAATTGTTCATTAATAACAAAAGGGTAGCGTTTTCAACACCAAACCAAACAACCGAGGAGCCTGCAGGGCAGTCCCGGTATACTTCAAATGTGGAAAACCCGGCCACATCGCGAAACGGTGTTAAACGGTTTCGGTTGCCAAGCAGTCAGTGGCGGCGCCGGAATGTGTGCGGCGCATGCGAAGCGAAGCGTGGACGTTAGGGTCGTGCAATCACTTTTGGGGAAATCATAAAGGTCAGCTCTATAGTTTTTGTTTTGATTCCGGTGCTGAGTGCTCGCTAGTCAAAGAAAATGTGATGACTAAATTGAGTGGCAAGCGATTTAACAATATATATTATATATATGTGTATTTTTTATTTTATTTATTTATACTTCCTGCAAATACATTCATAGGCAAACTTAATGCCGTAGGCATTTTCTTCCAGTCAACATTCGGGTGATGCAGAACCGTGTGTGGCAGGTGTATATTAAAATTTAATAGCCATAAGATAAAGGAATTAAAAGAAATTAAGCCTACATAAATGTACTAGATATACATACACATATAGTAAACATATGTAAATACATAAATGATAAAACCATTTGTGTCGAGAACCGAACCTCGATCCTCGACATCGCGGTAGACAAAGCACCGGCCTACCGCGATGTAAAGGATCGAGGTTTGTCTTTGAAAACTGGCTGAACCGCTAGCAAACGGCGACCGAGAGGTAAGGAGAGGCGGGCGCGGGCGCAACGGCTCCCACTACCAGCGTGCTTACGCAGGACACTCGCCTTACAAACTCGATTGCAATCACTGCTTTGTGCAACGTACCTATTGGCCAACACTACAAACCAGCGTAAAATACAGTCCGCTTTTTATTTATCCACCAACACCGAGACCTTAACATTTGTAAAGTGTTATTTTGATGATTTCGTCAATAAATCTCTGTGCAGCTTGCGTGAAAAGTGCCTGAAAAGTGTACCGGTTTGTGGACATCCTGATTCCTTGTGTAAACACGTTCCAGAGGTTTACAGGTTGGACAGCGAACGAAGAATGAACCATACTGGAATTATGAGAAGGATAAAGAACGAGAAGATTGTTAGAAGAGCGGAGATTTCTGGGATGGTTAGAGCAGGTATATTGAAAGTTAGATGTCAAATAAGTAGGTGAGTTAGGTTAGTGAGGCCCTCAAACTGTGGCGTTGTCTTATAGGTAACTATATATATACATATAGGACAGTTGGGTGCAATAGGTGGATATGTGATCATACTTTTGCAAGTTGAATATGAATCGAATGCAATTATTGAGAAGTCAGTCTATTTTGTTGAGCTGATCTGCATTCGCAATAGTCGATAACTGGGAAAACCAAAATCAGCACAAGCATCGTCTTTTTTTGATTGGGAGATAAAGACATCGCAATGTATTGGTTACCCTCTGACTGACATTAGATACCTGTTTGCCAATTGAGGGTTTTGACGATGTGCAGACCAAGATCCTTGACCGAAGAACTAATAAGCAAAACTAAGTCATTACAGATGATTTCGGTAATACTATTGGTATCAATTCTGCTAGTCATTCTAGGGCTCCCTATAATGATCGCTTGGCATTTAGATGGATTCACCGTTAAACGCGTTAAGATTAGTTTAGTAACCATAAAGTTAGTAAGTAAGTAAATAGTTTGAGCCCCATGAATAATAAGAAAATTAACAAAACGGAACCTGTTCGACCAGTTTTTTATTGTCTCCAGGTCGCGATTTATGCTACCTATAGCTTCGTCCAAATTGTCTATTCTATCCATAAATCATCTGCACACAAGTAATACAAACACTGTAGTTTCAATTATTGGTATTGAACAAACACGAGTAGTCAGCACTGAACATATGTCATGCTATGTAACGATTAACGATATTTCTCTTGAGGTTTTGTAATGTCGAGACGTCAAATTCTAAAGCTATGTTTTGCCGTGAACGTGACTGCTAACGATTTGTGCTTACTAAAATTACGGATTCAAGCCGTGACGATTATAAACCACAACCAGATTTGAAAGCCATCAAAACTAATTTCGTAGATCGTGATGAAACTGACCGTTTAGAAATTTCCAAATTTTTCATAACCGGCACGCCTACCACACGAGTAAACACGGGTGAACTGAAGACTAGGTGGATTAATTTAAATTGCAAAGGAATCCGTATAGAATGTCTAGTGAGAAACAGCACAGTGCATGATCGGATTTTGTTTATCCAGTTGTAAAAACGTAGCATTTCGCTTAGTCTTAAAGTAAATCGGACACTATAGAACCCCCAATTTTCGCTAAAGTCAGGAGTGACCGAGCCATGTGATACTGTGTGATAAACCTAGTTTTAGAGTGACACGCAGGGACGCAGCAGGATAGCCGTGGCGTGTTTGATGAGCTTGTGAAGCCTGAAGTTCATACAAGCGAACCAATTCATTCCTTGCGCATTTGAAGCAACTACCATTATCGCACAACACATCTGTGGGTAAACCACGCCGCGCTATGAAACGTTTAAAACACGCAAGGAAACTATCTGTACTTATATCCGATGAAAGCTCTAGATGGACTGCTTTCGTAACGAAACAGACGAATACGCAAAAATATATCCCTTCGTTTGTATGGCCCATAGTACGCGAGAATTTTCAACAGGAATGGGACCAGCGAAATCTATTCCTATCTTCTGAAACGGTCTACATGCCGTTACTCTTTCAGGCGGCAAGGAACCCATTAATTGTTTAGCACAGTCTGCTTTCATTCTAAAACAAAGTATACATTTATGGATTACCTTTTTTACATATTTGTAGCCATTGACAGTCCAGTTTCTTTGATTTAGGCTAGATAACAATAACCTGGAAGCAGCATGCAACAAGCGTACATGTTCGTGATTAACAATAAGATCAGTGATGCGAGATTCTTTAGGTAGGACGATAGGGTGTTTTTGCGAGAATAATACAGCTGAGTGCTCGATTCCACCACCTACTCTAAGCATACCTTTTCCATCTTTAGAAGTCGACATAACGAGAACCACCCCGGAGAAGCTCTTAGCGGAGGTCAACGAGAAATTGGCAATAGTGGCAAAATTGGCATTATGAAAAAAAAACACTGGAATCCATGTCTGAGGACATCAGTTTTTATGCCGAAAAGTATCAAGAGCTGATAGAAGAGAAAGGAAAGATGGACAAAAAAATAAAATCATTGGAGAATAAAAACGTTCATTTAGAGACAGTTAATAAAGCGCTTGAAGAGAGAATTACATATTTGGAGATACGCGAAAGAGAAAAGAATGTGGAAGTATTTGGGTTAGAGGAGGAGCAAAATGAAATTCTTGAGGATGAAGTGAAAATTATAGCTAGAAAACTTGGAATGGATCAAAGTTTAATGTGTGAGGCAAAGAGGGTAGGAGAAGAAAATAAAAAAAACCGTAGCACAAAAGGCTACAACGTCGTCAGTCACCTCCTCCATTGAAAATAAACACCGAGAAAATCGAAGGATGAAACCACTGCCAATCCTAATTACCCTGAACACGCGTGCCACTCACGACAAGTGGCTAGCAACAAGAAAAACTCATCATCAAAACTAAACAATGATGATATTTTTTCGAATGAAAATAAACAACGAATCTACATCAATGAAGATTTAACCAAGTTTATGCGTAACCTCTTATGAACAGCTAAAAATTAGCTTAAATCAACGTATAAGTACATATGGATTCAGAACAATAAAGTTTTAATAAAAAAGATAAAAAACCCAAATGATAAAAAAATACGAGCGATACGTACTCGTATACTAAGCGACATAAGCATACATATAAGCGGAAAATAATACGCCTGCTATAAAAGTGAGGTTCTACTATATAGCTTCCCACTTATATTAAAATTCGACGACCAAAGCTTACAAATAAAACCTAATATTAAGTATATCAACTTTATAAGCATAAACAGCTGGCAAGAGGAAATAATGCGGACTGATAGTAGACTGAATATTATACATTTAAATATTAGATCATTGAGAAAAAACTTTAACCAGCTGCAAGTATTATTGAATAGTTGTACAGAGAAATGGAACTTATTGCACTGACAGAAATTAACATACAAAAACAGGAATTGTGTTTGTATAACATACAGGGATATAATACATACATTACTACAAGAGAAACAAAAAAGGGAGGTGGAATATTGCTATATTTTAAGAATACCCTAAACTTCACTGCAAAAATAATTAATTGTATTTATTATGAGTTAATTATTTCTAGAAGGAAGGAGAGTTATTCATATTTTGATCACATACAAACCGCCAAAATCGAATGTACAAGGATTTGTTGAAGCAGTACATAAACTGTTATCAGGAATCCCGCGAGACTGTAAAATAATAATGATTGGTGATATGAACATAGATTTGCTGAATAGATCCGCCGGCGGCAGCGCAACCATTCTATACAAAAACAACATGAGTGAGGTAGGGATGGAATGTGCCATCTACGACATTACGCGAGAGGAGGTCTGCAACGGTATAGTGACGCGAACTTGTATTGACCATGCGTAGGCTCGAATCCAGTGTAGTGCGTCTGCGTATGTGTTAAATTGTAAATTATTAGATCATTATATTATCGATGTGTGCTTTGATAGTGGTTCCTGTAACTTTGTGAGTAATAAACAATCCCATTTCACTGTTATAAGTAATAAAAAGGTTGTTACATTATTGGAAAGTATTACGTGGAATGAACTATTAAACTGTAGGTGCCCTGTCGATTTATATAAACACAATATACACACATTTTTGCAAAATTTTATTGATAATGCAAAAGTACAAATAACTGTACGTAACAAAAGAAAGAGTAAGCCATGGAGCACAGAAACAATAAAAAACATGATTTATACTAGGGATAAACTTTTTCAAAAATGGAAATTAAAGCCTGTCGAGTAATCGACATATGCCTGCCGCACCCACAGCTGATCGGTGCTAACCGGTTTCGTCGTCAGCGCCCCGTCCCCCCGCCGCCCGGCGCGAGACACAGAGTCTCGCCCCGCCGGGCACCGTCATTCAGCCACAGATACGACCGTGTATGGCCACGCTCGCGCTTATCAGTTTGTTTATACATTTTATTTACGCATATATCAAGTTTCAAGTATTGTAATTTCTTTTTAATCATTATACAACTTTAAAGTACAGTCCACTATTGTCATTTATACACTCCACTGAGGTATCGTTGGTAATATTGGCCCTTCAACCGCCATCAAGAACCGAAAAAAAAAAAATCAAATTTTGAATCGTCAACGGTCGTGAAAAGTTTATGAATTTGAAGACGTTTACTGGATTCGAAAGTTGCAGTTTATCTGTTCCTGGGATTGCACAAACCTTTGGACTTCAAGAATATCAACACGGTCACAGAATTGCCGCCTTTGTTGAGTTTCTTCTTCTACCAACGGGTGCAAGAACAAAGAATATTTGAAACCAAGACGAATATCATCTTCACTGAAAGCCCCACATCTTCAGATTGTCATCGTGATTTGGAATAAACGCCAAGGAGTTCCTGCGTAACAATCATCATAGTGGTTTGCAACAAAAACAGTGAGATCGTTCCATTTTTCCTTATTTTTATTTTTCTTTCTTCTGATTTTTCATAATCATCTTCATTTTCATTTCATATAATCGTTTAAATTAATTTCATTACATACCTACATAAGTAAATTATTCAATAATTGCTTAATCATTCAATTATCTTCAGTCTCATATCTGATCAAACATTATCCACATTTTCATACAATAATTCATTAGTTTCATCTATTTATATAATAATTTATTAGTTTTAATATTCATAGTAATATCTACAGTGTAACATTTATTATAATTGCTTGGTTGGTAAATAATTTGTGCACATACATTTACTGTAGCATTACTAGGCATTTTTTTAAAGGAATTGCTTGAGCGCCTGGCGTAAATAAAAAGCAACACACAGCTTACGTTTTGCTACTTACCTTTCTTATTTTATATCACTTCTGTTAATTTTCAACTTGAATAAATTTAAATAGCAATTTAAATATGGCTGACATTAAAATTCTTATTAAAAAGCGAGCTTCAATCAAGGCCAAGCTTACGCAATTTGCTACCTATCTTAACATTTCTAAATCTTGTGAAAAGTTAAGTGAAGTACAGATAATCGAGGTTGAATATCGTCTCAATATATTCGAAAGCTTATACGAAAAATATGACGTGTTACAGAATGAGCTGGAGGCAGCTTTTGAAAACCCTGCCGAGCAGTTTGCTGAGCGTGAAGAGTTCGAGAAACAGTATTACAACTTGGTGGCTTCTGCTCGCCAATTGATCACTGGAGCTCGCAAGTCTCTTTCGGGAGATGCTTCAACCGAAGTGAGTTCTGGTAATTCTGACACACATAAACACAATGCAATACGTTTACCAAAAATTGATTTACCCAAATTTTCGGGAGGCTATAATGATTGGTTACCTTTTAGGGATCTTTTTATTTCCATAATACACGAGAATACTAGCATAGACAAAATAACCAAACTGCATTACCTACGCGCTTCCTTAAAGGGAAGTGCTAGTCTTGTTATTGATAATCTCGATTTTAGTTCAGACAACTATGATGCTGCCTGGAAGCTACTCCGCGAAAGGTATGACAATAAAAGATTGCTTGTCAACAACCATGTGCAAGCACTCTTCAATATCCCGACGATCAGCACAGAGTCAAGTAAATCATTGCGTCACGTCGTTGATACCACCAACAAAAATCTTAGGGCCTTAGCAAGTCTTGGACAACCCGTTCAACACTGGGATACGCTTGTTATCTATATTATTACCACTAAACTTGATCAGGTTACCAGCCGCGAGTGGGAGGAACATCGAAATTCCTTGACTGAACCTCCAACATTAAATAATTTCGTAACCTTTATTAGTAATAGAGCGGACTTGCTGGAGACGCTTGAGGAGTCTACCTCTCAAAGGTACAAGGGTGAAGGTCCTCTCTCAAATAAGCCTAGGTCAAGTCTCTCTGTTCCTACATCTAATAATTCAAATCCACATAAAAAATATATATGTCCAGTGTGCCTACAAGATCACTATTTATACCAGTGTACGAAGTTTGCTAATTTACCCGTGCAGGCACGTATTAAAAAGGCTCATAGCTCTAATGTCTGTCTCAATTGCCTTCGACCAGGTCATGGTGTAACCAAATGCAGATTGTCTCATTGTAAACACTGTTCTGAAAAACACAATAGTTTATTACACGTAGATGCTAATTCTGTTTTTCCTACGACCACACAAACAATCGCATTGTCTGTTAATCAGCCTGATACATCCCGACTCATTTTACTTTCCACAGCTCTCGTGAAAGTGATGGATGCTGAGGGAAATCTTCACTCCGCACGGGTTTTGCTGGATAACGCAAGTACGGCGAACCTTGTTACTGAGGAGTTTGTTCGAAAGCTTCAATTAACTACCTATTCTACCAAATCCAAGGTGGTAGGTATAAACCTTCTTACATCAAACTGTGCAAAAGGATGTTCAATTTCATTAAAGTCCTACAACGGAGATTACGAAATTGATATTCAATGCCTAATATTGCCAAAAATATCATCACACGTTCCAAATACGTATGTTGATATTAGCAATATTCATACACCTTCAAACATACGTCTTGCCGACCCACAATATTATGTTCCATCTTCGATCGACATATTAGTCGGCGCGGAGGTCTTCTGGGGCATTGTAGGCACTAGTCGTATAGATTTGGGTAAACATTTGCCCATTTTATTAGAATCTAAATTGGGTTGGGTGGTTTCTGGTGAGATACATCAATCTGGCCCCTCTTCTCATATGTGTATCCTTGCTGACGGCTTACATGCAGGTTTGAATCGTTTTTGGGAGTTGGATTCTGTATCTCCGAAGCATAAATTAACCGCTGAAGAACGATCATGCGAACAACTTTTTGCTGATACCACCTATCGTAATTCGGATGGCCGATTCATAGTTCAAGTACCTCTAAAAGAATCACCTACTGTATTAGGTAATTCATATACGATGGCAAAGCTTCGCTTTTTATCCCTAGAACGTCGTTTTGAAAGAGACCCTTATTTTAAAGGGTTATATACCGAATTCATGCAGGAGTATATAGAATTAGGTCATATGTCTGAAGATAACCATGTAACACATGAATCCACAGTCTGTTATATACCACATCATGGTATTTTAAAGGAGTCAAGCTCGACTACGAAATTAAGGTGTGTTTTTGACGCTTCGGCTCGTACAACATCAGGCAAGTCTTTAAATGACATACAGATGGTAGGACCCACTTTACAAGACGATTTGTTTTCGATTTTACTGCGGTTCCGTCAGCACAAAATTGCTGTGTGTGCAGACATTGAGAAGATGTATCGCCAGACACTGGTCCATGATAGTCATCGACCGCTGCAAAAAATTCTTTGGAGAGCACATCCTACTCACCAATTAAAAAGTTTCACATTAAATACAGTAACGTATGGCACCGCGTCTGCCCCCTTTCTAGCTACCAGGTGCTTATTGCAGCTTGCTGAGGAATGCTCTGACTTGTCGACAAGGTTCTCTATAGCACATGATTTTTATGTTGACGATTATTTGTCAAGTAGCTCGTCGGTTGTAGAGACGTTAAACAAGTGTCGGCAAGTGATTTATGTTCTTGAGTCGGCCCAGTACAATCTACGTAAATGGCGATCAAATTCTAGCGAGCTTTTGCATGCTCTTTGTAATGATCGCGATATTTCTGATGTTGTCGACCTTAGCGACAGCGGAGCGTCAAAGACTCTAGGTCTCAACTGGCATTGTGCTAGCGATACATTATCATTTTCAATTGATTTATCTTTCACCGGTGTGGTTACCAAAAGGCGCATCTTATCTGTCATAGCGCAAATCTATGACCCTGTTGGCTTGGCTGTAACTTGCATTGTGGAAGCTAAAATAATTATGCAACGTCTATGGCTTGCGAAGTGCTCCTGGGATGAACCGGTTCCTGAAGAGATTCAACAGGCCTGGAGCAACTTCCAAAATACAATCATACATTTAAACAAACTTAAGATACCCAGGTGGGTTATGGCTAAATCATGTTCGCATGTATCTCTTCACGTGTTCACCGATTCATCTGAGAAGGCTCTGGGTTCATGTGTTTATGTTCGCAGCGTTTCGGAGGATGGTGACATAAATGTTCAGCTCCTTACTGCCAAAAGCAAGGTTGCTCCCGTTAAATCTGTAACAATTCCACGACTTGAGCTCTGTGCGGCGTTGCTAGGAACACGTCTCTACGATAAGGTTCGTCAATCTCTTACTTTAACATTAGATGGCGTAACTTTTTGGTGCGATTCAACCATAGTGTTAGGTTGGCTAGCTGCTTCGCCGGCACAACTAAAGACCTTCGTACGTCATCGCGTAACAGAGATTATTGACACTACGGCTGGCAACATTTGGCGTTACGTTCCATCACAGGAAAACCCGGCAGACCTCGCTTCACGTGGACTTAGCGCTGATAAGCTGCTGTCTTCTTCTTTGTGGTGGTCAGGACCGAAATTTCTGGCCGATCATGAATCATCATGGCCTCGGTTTCCTCAATCAAATCAACATGATTTGCTAAACTTACCAGATGTAGCAATTTCTTTACACGTTGATACTTCAAATCATATATGTAATCTTATATCTAATCTATGTATAAAATATTCACAATTTTTCAAGTTGCAGCGCGTAGTGGCATACATTATGCGATTTGTTTATAAATGTAAGAGACAATTATTTGAATCTGGTTCTCTCACATCAACGGAATATAATAATTCATTAAATTTTCTATTAAAACTAAGTCAACAGGAGTCATTTCCTGAAGAATACAATTTATTATTCTCAGGCAAACAATTGCCAGCAAAAAACAAATTATTATCATTATCTCCCTTCTTTGATACAACTGTTAATTTAATTAGAGTTGGCGGTAGATTACATAATTCCTTTTACGATTACAACGTTAAACACCCAATTTTACTATCAAGCAGTCACCATATTTGCAAATTAATATTTCACATGTATCACCTTAGACTTATGCATGCTGGACCTCAGCTTTTATTGGCCACCGTACGTCATCACTATTATCCAATTGGAGGTAGAAATTTGGCCAAGAAAATCACTCATCAATGTGTGAAATGTTGCAGGATGAAGGCTAACACCATACAACCCATCATGGGTAACCTACCAGAACAACGCCTACATTTAGAGTTTCCATTTTTGGACACTGGCGTAGACTATGCAGGACCTATCATGATAGCTGACCGTAAGGGTAGAGGATGTAGACTGATCAAATGTTTTATTTGTGTATTTGTGTGTCTGGCTACCAGAGCTCTCCACCTCGAACTTGTGTCAGACCTCACTACGGAGGCTTTCTTAGCTGCTTTATCTCGGTTTATTGCTCGAAGGGGTAAACCACGTAACATATTTTCCGACAATGGCACAACATTTATAGGTGCATTTAATGAGTTAGCCAATCTTCTATCACAAGACTTAGAATTGAGTAAGGTTGATCCAGGCATAAACTTTAATTTTATTCCCGCATATACTCCACATTTCGGGGGCTTATGGGAGTCTGCGGTTAAATCCACTAAACACCATCTTCGACGCGTTTTAAGCCTGACAAACTTGACCTTTGAAGAAATGGCAACGTGCTTGATTCAGATAGAGGCTATTCTCAATTCAAGACCTATAACTCCTCTCTCCCAAGATCCCTCTGACCTTACTCCTTTAACTCCATCCCATTTCTTAATAGGACGCTCACTTGTTATGTTGCCACATCCACAGATACAACATCTCAACATCAACAGTATCCAGAGATTTCGACGCATAGAATGTATAAAGCAACATTTTTGGAGTCGCTTCTCCAATGAATATATTCTTTGGCTTCAGGAGAGAACCAAATGGCGCCGGTCATCAGGAGAATTGAAGACAGGAACCTTAGTCCTCATAAAGGATAAAACCTCACCCCCTTTGATTTGGCCTTTAGGCCGTATTATACAGGTTTTGCCTGGCAGAGATGGCATCGCACGAGTCGCCGACATCCGCACCAGCAAGGGAGTCATCCGGCGTGCCTTCAACACGATCTGTCCTTTGCCAGTTAATGCTGTTGAGATTACTTCAACGGGGGGGAGTATGTCGAGTAATCGACATATGCCTGCCGCACCCACAGCTGATCGGTGCTAACCGGTTTCGTCGTCAGCGCCCCGTCCCCCCGCCGCCCGGCGCGAGACACAGAGTCTCGCCCCGCCGGGCACCGTCATTCAGCCACAGATACGACCGTGTATGGCCACGCTCGCGCTTATCAGTTTGTTTATACATTTTATTTACGCATATATCAAGTTTCAAGTATTGTAATTTCTTTTTAATCATTATACAACTTTAAAGTACAGTCCACTATTGTCATTTATACACTCCACTGAGGTATCGTTGGTAATAAAGCCACATGATATGAACTTAAGAATTCAATATAATAAATATAGAAATAGAACAAATAAATATATATACAAGGCTAAAAATAAATACCGTCAGGAAGAAATAAAAAATTGTAACAAGTATATTAGAAAAATCTGGGGCAAAATTAATTCATGGCTAGGTAGGGAGAAAAATTGTTTAGACAATATTATATTAAAGTACTTAGGTAATATAGACAGCGTAATTAATATATGCAATAACTTTTCTACAAGATTTACTGAAGACATATTAGAGTTAAAGCATGTACGCGGACATAAATTTCTGGATAGATCTAGTTATGTAAACGATAGACAAGTGTCAATGAGGTTCCTCAAAGCCTATTCAGAAGATGTTGCTAAAATTATAAATATGTTAAGCAGTGAAAAGTCTGAAGGAGTGGATAATATAAGGGTAAGGGAGATAAAGTATTTAAAAACTAAACTGAGTCCTGTAAAAGCCTTATTTATTAATCTATTTATCGAAAAAGGGCAATACCCTAATCAATTAAAAACAACATTGATAGGACCCATTTTTAAGCAGGGCACTCACGCAGACTATTCAAGCTATAGACCAGGGGTCACCAATTAGTTACGCTCGGAGTCCGTTTTAAGAAATGAAATGACCATCGCAGTTCGCACAACATTTTCTCGGTCTTAGCTCGTTACTTCGCTCGACTGTTTTCGAATTGACGTCAACAAAGATAATGCAGGGGATACATTTTTATTAAATTACGTACTCTGTAGTGCAAGTTGCCGTGTTCTCGCGGTCTGCACAAAATGGGTCAGCGGTCCGGATGCGGACCGCGGTCCGCCATTTGGCGACCCCTGGTACAGACCTATAGCTATTTTGTCAATAATAAATAAAATTGTGGAAAAATTTATTGTGAATCAAATAAGTACTTTCCTAGAAAACAATAATGTACTATCAAGTGCCCAATATGGTTTTCGACGAGACCGGAGTACTGCGACAGTCCTGGCACAGTTTTGTGACGATATTAACGAGTGTTTAGACCAGGGGAAGCAGGTGGTGGTACAGGTCTTACCGCAGGTGGTGGTACAGGAAGGTTTAGGTGTATAATTTGTACCCGTGCGAAGCCGGGACAGGTTGCTAGTACATTATAATGTAATACAAAACATAATTTATTAATAATGTTGCCAATCTGTATTACACGTTTAGTTATTATTATTTAATTGCTGTTACTAATATTTTGTTATTTATTATTACTGTCATTTAAAAATTTAAACTTTGAATTGTAATTTAATTAATGTATGAGAAAGTGTAAGTAATTAACAAGTGGAATTAATTGATATTATTCTATGGGAGCTACATCTGCCAACAAACTGCTCTGTAGTTTGGCAGAAGTAGAAACTGTTTCTTAAAATGTGTATTTGCTGAGAATAAACACTTTTTCATTTTCATTTCATCGAGAAATGGGTGTAATGGTTTCAGTGAACCTTTTATATTTTCACTAATATCTAAACTATCTATCACATCTTTGAAATGAATGCTCTGTTCATGTTGAATGATTTTATGTAATGCGTTTTGTAACTCGAGAGAGGACAGCGAGACACTAGAAATTCGGGAATTTTTATTTTGTATATTGTGACAAAACCTGAGTAGGTATGCTATAACTCGTGTAATTTTATTGAGATCCGAAATTTTTTTCGTGAAAGAGACAAAGGTCAACTTTTGTTTGAGCAATGAGAGATACCTTAGCAAAGGTGGATGTCGGCTCCTTCGTTTCGGGCAAGTCATCTGTGGGAAACGGAGGAGTGATGTTTTTAAAATCGACTTACAGTTCTGTAGAAACTGTGGACCTGTCCACCACAACTCACAGTGAATCAGCTCTTCTGGATCTGAACCTCGGCTTATATAATCGGCCGAGTTTTCTTTGGTGGGCACATACAGCCAGCGCCATCTAGCTGTTTGGTCTTGAATCAACTTTACTCTGTTTGAAACATAAGCAGCAAGCTTTATAGGCTCTGTGGCAATCGATGCAAGCGAGATTTGGGAATCAGAGAAGAGATAATCGCTGAAATTTATTTTGAGGCTCAGAGTGTCATAGACTCTGTTCACCAGCTTTGATAGCAGAAGCATAGCATTTAATTCCAATCTCGGTATGGTGAACACCTATGGTTGGTATCTTAGGATGAGTGCACCAAATAAAAGTAATTGTCAAGCACTTACATGAATGTTTATTGCGGAAGCACAAAAGGGTAGAATAGCACAAGCACACAGTCTAAGATAATATACCGGTATTGATGAGTACTCCAAATTCCTTCATTCGTCTAAAGAGCTGCTGGAGATGGGCCTCGTGGAGGGCCGCATTTTCAGAATAAACGACAAAATCATCAACGAAGCAATAACAAAAATCGAGTCCCCTCGTCATTTCGTCGACGAATCTTTGAAATGTTTGGCCTGCATTTCGCAGACCGAAAGTCATGAAGGGGAACTCATATAGTCCAAAGGGTGTGGTGATGGCAGTCTTTGGAATATCGGCCTCATAGATAGGTATCTGGTTGTAGGCTTTCGTTAAATCTATGGTCGAAAATACAGTACAACCAGAAATGTTATGGCTAAAGTCATGGACATGTCTAATGGGGTAACGGTCAGGGACGGTACGTGCGTTGAGCATTCTGTAATCGCCACACGGTCGCCAACCGTTATCCTTTTTAGGTGTTAGGTGTAAAGGAGACGCCCAGGGACTCTCTGATGGACGCGCTGTACCATTGGCCAACATTAACTCAAATTCTCGTTTTGCAATTTTTAATTTGTCCGGTGCTAGTCTACGAGGATTACTGAAAACAGGAGGGCCTGGGGTCGTCCTAATGTAGTGTACCGTGTTGTGTTTGAGAGTGACCGGGGTACCTGAAGGGCGGGTTATTTCTGGAAACTTGTCCAAAATGCGATGAAAGCGCGTGTCACCTGTTGCAACCTTAACAGAATAAATATCAGCATTAGCAAGAACAGCACTTGACGACAATGTTGTGGTATTATCAATTAGGCGCTGGTTACGTATGTCTACTACTAAATTATAACAGTTAAGGAAGTCTACGCCAATTATCGCTTTGGTAACATTCGCTACAACAAATCGCCAAACAAAATTACACCTCAGACCTAAGTTTAAACTTAACTCTATATAACCGAACGTATCGATTGCGGTTCCATTAGCGGCACACAACTGAAGGTCTGTTTTTGACCGACGATCTCGAAGCGTGGAACGCGGGTAAACACATAAATCGCTGCCTGTATCCACAAGGAATTTGACGTTGGAGCCGCGGTCTGTGACGAAGAGGCGACCTGTAGTGGGTGGACAGTCTTCAGTCGCCATTAGTGACTGCCCCTGGAGTTTTCCGCCTTACCAAAGTCGCACGGCTTGATACACCTGTGCGCCTTTGCCCCGTGCGTAGCATGGTACCAGCACAGAGGATACTTCCGATAACTGGAACTGGATCGCTCTCTACCACGAGAAGACGAGTGGCGACGCTCGCGTGGCCGGGAACGATCGCTGGAACAGCGAGATGTCCGCTTGTGCTCGTCCAGCTTCTTCGTAAGCACCTCGACCATTTTCTTTAACTCAGCAATCTCGTTTGCTGTACTGGGAATGCTCGTCGTGGCTGTCGCGGCTGCTACTTGCATGGGGGATGTCAGCTCCTGTATACGATCCGCTAGGTCTGCAAGTTGCTCAACGGAGTGAGTTGACTGTGATGCCAAGACTGTCTGGATATTGTGAGGCAGACGGCTACTCCAAATGGACTTCAGGAAGTCCTCAGGAACGGATGGGCCAGCTAGGTCCTGTAGGTGACTGAGGAACTGAGACGGTTTTCTGTCTCCCAGTTCCTCGTGTGTTAAAAGTTGTTTGACTTTTCTCTCATGCGAGGCGGACAAACGTTTAATCAACTCAGTTTTGATCTTCTCGTAACGTTCCCTCGGAGGAGGGTTGATAATTATGTCCTTTACCGACTTCGCGTATTGTATATCGAGGTTGTTAGTCACATTATTAAATTTAACTGCATCGTCGGTGATATTGTGACTCTCAAATTGACCCTCTAACATCGCGAACCATAGTTCTGGATCTTCCGGAGAGAAAGCAGGTACTTTAAGTCTAGTTACGCGCGTGGGCGGTGTGTCGACACAACTGGACAACCGCACTTTTTGTGTATGACGAACAGTCACATTATCGTCTTTTCTCGATCCTACAGTTTTCACCGAACTATCACTACTGTCACTCATTGTTAATGTTTATGCTCTAGTCGGGGTCACCACTATGGTTGGTATCTTGGGATGAGTGCACCAAATAAAAGTAATTGTCAAGCACTTACATGAATGTTTATTGCGGAAGCACAAAAGGGTAGAATAGCACAAGCACACAGTCTAAGATACACAGAAATAGAAAAAGAAGGAGAACAACAGTTTTAGCGACAGATTAGAAAACACAGATTTTATATTTACAAAAGCTTAGGATCAGGTATATAGCAAATAGTGCGTAAACAAGCGACACGGGCTCCGCGCGGTATATCTATGTCAGACTGACTCCTCTGTCCTGCGCTGCGCCCGCGCCTACTAGCGAACGATAGAACCGGTTACGCTGCGCTTTCACAATGCGTCCGACACAGTAGGGAATGTATAGTGACGACACAAAATAAATAATATTTAATTACAAATATTATTTATTTCGTGTACAGATAAATGCAATGTATTATGTATGTTTGTGTTACAATGTAAGTATATATGTTTTGTGTTATTATATATATATATAAGTATAATATGTATATATGTATTTATATAAAAATGTATAATTGAATTGTGTGAATGCCACACACCTTATTACCCCTGGGGTTGACTCGAGATTTAGAGCAAAGTAAGAAAATTGAAGCTTTATCTGAGTCATCCACCACTCGAAGATAAACACAGCAGCCGTAACCCATAGATAGATAGAATAGATAGAATATTCTTTATTGTACTCCACAGTTGGACAGAAATTAAACATAGTTTGTAACAGTTTATACAAGCGGCAAGTACAATGGGCGGTCTTATCGCTAAAAGCGATGTCTTCCAGACAACCTTTGTATGGAAACAACAGAGGAAAATAATCGGTAGCTGGTGGCGTACCAAACATATTTAGTGCAGGAAAAATGAAATAAGAATAAAAGAAATGGGGTGAAAAGGAATACGTTAAGTATCTACATTTACATTTATATACATATAAACACACACATACACATATATAGTGAAATAACTATAGTAATTAGTACGACATTTTAGTGGAGTTACTTATTATGAAGTCTTATTGCATAACGCGAGAGAGTTGCACACCACTTATAGTGTTAGATAATACTCCCTTACAAGTGCCTTAAAAGAGTTTAAGGTTTGAGCTCGTCTAATCTTTACAGGTAATGCATTCCATAAACGGATTGCAGTTACTGCAAAAGATTTATCATAAAATGCCGTGGAGTGTGCTGGCATTTTCAGTTGCAGATTTTCCGATGACCTTAGAGATCGCGGATGTGTACAATGTAGGAACTCGAATCGTTCCTTGAGATAGGAAGGTAGCGAAGGGTTGAACAGTATATTGTATAGAAGCGAAAGAATATGAGTATTGCGAAGGCGTATAGGTAACCACTTGAGTTGTTTCCGAAATTCAGAGATGTGATCATATTTACGCAAACCTAATATAAATCTGATACAAAAATTTTGAAGTCGCTCAAGTTTGTCTAGTTGGTTCTCGGTGAGATCAGGATAGCTGGCATCTGCATAATCGAGGATTGGAAGTAGAAGGGAGTTAGCAAAGGCAACTTTGGTAGCGGTTGGAAGAAAGTTCTTGAAGCATCCGCAAAGCCGATTAGTTGTACACCCGTAGCAATTTTAGGAATTTGTGTGTTTTTTTTTATAATGAAAGGTTGCATACTAGACAATTTTAGCAAAGGAAAGCCATTCACTCTGTATCTGATTGTGGAAGAGCTTCATTCCAACAAATTTTTTCACACCAAATTTTTTGCATGAAAGCCTTTGCTTTCATAATAACATGAAACCGAGAGGGTCATAAAACCTTGAAATATAGCTCAGTACTTGTCTCTTTGTTGGTGATTCAATTTTGAATGGTTCCGGACAAGAAAACACAAATTGATCTTTAGCAATGTTAAGTGTAGTCCTAATGTTTTTATGTAAAAGTTATTCTTTTGTAATTCTAGGTCATCAAATTGTTGTTTATGTAAGGGAATGTCATCTAAAATGTTTTGATAGTTTGATGCCCATTTATGTGTACAAAACCTTCTATTACCTAGTAATTCATTTAGTTGCCGATTGCTGTTCTTATAAATTTCTTTCTTGGCGTCGTACAAGTTTTGTTGTTGTTTAACTTGCAGTGTTGACTGTCAGAATGTCGCGCCAACACCGACATGGATGACGATGATTTTTTACTAGCGTCGATATCTTGCGTCTCATTCAGTCTTTAGCTTGCTCGTATTTTTTGTCTCTGTTGCACGTACACGAGAAAATGGTTGCGTGATCAATGAAATCTATGAAATCTTCGACAAATCTTATAATGTAGATTGCTTGCTTATTTTTCTTTTTTTTTTTAATTTACTTATTTTGTTTTTGGTGAATACATTTTACAAAAAATATTACTTCTGCCAAATTGTAAAGCAGTTTGTTGGCAGATGTAGCTCCCATATACACTTTTATATTTATATACTACTTGTACCTTTTATCCATAAAAGGTACTTACATTAAACACACTTCTTTAATATTTTACCTTAGCACAAAGTCTAAGTATTGCATAATGCTAATAACTTTTTCATTTGCGTAGTAACATTTCAACTCACGCCTGCGAAGCCACAAACATATATTAGTGTGACACACATTTATCTACGCATTTTTGTTTATGAGGTTTTGACAAAAAATGTCATAAAGGTACCTCCCTACTTTATGTTTAACTACTTTCCAAATCGAATGGTATATCATTAAAAATTCTTGGAACTAAGTATTTTCTACATCTTTGTCCAAAATAGTTATTACAGGTAGGTACTACATATCTTCTCACGCATTTTATCCTTTGAGCTCGTATGTGTACAGTGTTGGTTTTAAACTCGTCATTACAATAATTTTCTATAGCCAGTAACACCACCACCTTTCGGTGGACTGGCAATATCTTACACTCTTTAAATAGTTCTTCGTAATTACTACTTTTACAACGGTTTTTGTATTTTTATCAACTAATAGTTTCATAAATCTGATTTGTAATGATTCTACTTTATCCAAATATGTTTTAAATGGATTACCATAGCATGCCAGTCCATATGAAAGTAGTGAGTCCACCAGCGCGTAGTAGACCGTGTACATAGTGGCCCTATCTAGTACAAAACTAAGGTGGTGGAACTTTAAAAGCACTAATCTGAGTTTGTCACATAGGTGTGTTACGTGTCTTTTCCACGAGAAGCTGTTATCTATAACTAAACCCAAGTACTTGTATTCCTCCACAACCTCAATATCTGCACACGCACAATTACACACGCATACACTTAGTTTTACTAATGTTTATTATGATCCCATTATCATGGGCCCATTTAATTATATTAGTGAGATCCTCCTGAACGTTCCTTTCAATTACATCTAATTCTCTATCTGCATACACTAAACAAGTATCATCAGCATACATGTATATGCGACAATTTCGAACCACATTGCACATGCTGTTGACATGCATGATGTATCCGACGAGACCAAACACGGAACCGGTTGGCACACCACATGTGATGTAACTGGGCTCTCCAACGACGCCGTCAATGACGGTTCGAAGTACTCTGTCTGTTTTAGAGAAATTATTACATATATTAATTGTACTTTCAGTCCTTCCTAGGTATTTTAAAATAACAGAATCTACACTCTTTTTCTCTCTTCCTATCCATGAGTTTATTCTAGCCCAAATTTTCCTAATATTTTTTTTACACTTTTTTATTTCTTCTTGACGGTATTTATTTTTCGCTTTATTAATACATTTGTTTACCCTGTTTCTGTATCTAGTATATTCGATCCTCAAGTTCATATCTTTCGGTTTACCCTTCCAATGTCTGAACAGCTTGTCCCTGGTACTAATCATGTATTTAAGGTTTTTTGTAATCCAAGGTTTACTTTTTCTCTTTTTACATACAGATACTTGGATTTTAGCGTCATTATAAACATGAGAGAATATTGAACACAATCTGTTATATAAGTCAACTGGGCATTTACAATTCAAAAGCTCTGTCCATGAAACATTTTTAAACTTCTCTAAGACCTTATTATCACATATAATAGTTCTATGAGATTGCCTACCGCTTGACGGATGACTGTTAGATCCCGAGTTACTAGTAATGCACACACCTATAACATAATGATCAGACAACTTACATGTTAACACGTGCATAGCATAGCATACGGTGAGTTCGAACCCACACATGGTCGATGCACGTCCGTGTCACTTTGTCTCCGTACACCTCCTCCCGAGTTACGTCACGTATGGCACATTGTATGCCAATCTCGTTCATATTGTTTGTGTACTGACTTATCACACTGGAGCCGGTTTTGCACAATAGATCTATGTTTGTATCACCTATCATTATTACCTCACAGCCTGCTGGAATCCCGGATAATAGCTTGTGTACCTCTGTAATAAACCCCTGTTTATTTGTCATTGGAGGCCTGTAGATACCTAAAATATGAGTGTTCCTTCCATCTGTGTAAAGCTGCCCATGTATCAACTCATAATAATTAGATTTGACTATTTTTGCAGTGAAGTTTAGTTTATTGTTTACATATAACAAAATCCCCCCTCCTCTTCTAGTTTCCCTTGTATTTATGTATGTGTCATATCCTTCTATATTGTATAAAGATAATTCCTGTTTCCTAATATTTATCTCTGTTAGTACTATTATATCCAGTTTCTCCATGCAGTTATTTATCAATACAAGTAATTCATTGTAATTTTTTAATACTCACGTTATTATCTGATTTTAATAATTCTTTTTGCCAGCTATCGATACATATGTATTTATTGTATTTAATATTAGAGTTGATGTATGATGCATGATCGTCGAATTCTAATTTAATAATATTCAGTATTTAATAGCACTGTGCATTACACACGTTATTTGTTAACTGCGTGTATGTTTATGTCGGTTAATGTTCGAATTGATCTTATTTTTACATCATTTGGATCATCTTTTTTTAATAGCACCCTACCATTTTGTACCCAAATGTATTTAAATGTTGGTTTTAGCTTATTTTTTGCAGTCCATACTAGGTTGCGCGTGTGTTTAGTAAGATCTTCATTAACATAAATGCGTTGTTTATTTTAGCTTGCAAATATATCATCATTGGTTAGCTGGTGGGTTTTACGTGTAGCTATCCATTTATCGCGAGCGGTTCGCGTAGCCAGAGTAATAACAATCGGCCGCGGTTTTTTCTCACGCTGTTTGTTCTCTGCTTTCATTTCTACACCCACCCTCCTTGCCTCACATATCTTGACGTCGACTACACCTAGTTTACTTGCTATAATTTTGACTGTATTTTCTAACTTCACGTTTTGCTGCTCCTCCAAGCCAAATATTTCCACATTTTTTTCTTTCTCGCGTACTTCCAGATAAGATATCCTTTCTTCCAGAGCTTTGTTACAGGTCTCCAAATGCACGTTCTTATGTTCCAACGCTTTAATCTTTTTATCTGTTTTTTCCTTCTCTTCTATTAATTCTTGGTATTTTTCAGCGTAGAAACTTATGTCATCAGACATTGCCTCCAGGGTCTTTTTCATGTTAAAGACTATTGCTAGTTATAGCAATAGTCTTTAACATGAAAAGCTATATTTCGTTAACTTCGGCTAACAATTTCTCCGGCGTCGTCTTCGACATGTCGACTTCTATCGGCGATTGTCGGCGGGTCTGGGCGACTTGGCATTCATCACAAAGACCGGTGTCACTAAATGCTTTGATTTTAGCTGCACATTTTTTGTGGAAGCTACCCTCACACTCCCCATTACATTTAATGATACTGTCCCCTTTCACTCTGGCCAACGTCAGCTTACACAACTTACATTGAACCATTACGACACCTCGAAACAAATGAACTGTACTAATTTTAATCATTTCTCGTAAACCCTCACGTCCGCTCGGTGGGAGCGCGCGCACGAGACCATGCCCTGGCAACTCGGGAACAAATTTTTATTTTTTTAAAAGAGCCATCTTCACCTGATACATAAAACTGTTATTCTAGGTTACCATATTTTACCGTCACACATTTAAGGTATTTTATATAACTTGTCAAGTTTGTATATTAATTTCACCAGGTTTGCCATTCTTAATAATTCCGTGATTAATATTAAGTAAAAAAAGTTTAAAACTTTTATTCATTTATATTTAAAATAATAAATCATTGTTTCGAAATAAAATAAATTATTACTCGAGACCATAAAGTAGTTAACCAGTATAACACACTGGCAACTCTGGTCTCTGTCTAAATGTCAAATGTCAGAAAAAAAATCGCCGGTTTGTTATTTATTAAATAATTTAAATTATTTCTTGTTTGTAATAAAAGTAATAGTCAAGTATTTTTCGTTATGAATTGGTGCAAATAAGTGAACAATGTTCTCACAGTCAAAAGGAGTTCTATATTTTATAAAAATGTATGTGGTGACAGTGACAGTTCCTATATGCTTCAAAACCTTATTTATTCTTGTAAATGAAATTATAATATGTTATTAATAAACTAATTAAAGTAGACTTTTGTGTTATTTATTCCGTTCTCATAATTATACATTATAGCTATAGCTTTAGTAATAATACATTTTTACACTTTTTACACCTGTAGTCAGCGCCTCTATAGGTGAAGTAGGGAACTAAAGCTCCCGTGCTTTGCGGTCAGAGGCGCTGACCTACACAAAACGAGTTGCCAGTCTATTTCAGTATAATATATTTTAGTTTATGCACGAGACTGCTTGCGTCTCGTGCATAAACTTGTTATTGCTGGAGAACCGTAAAATAAAATGTCTTTTACTCATTTGCAGCACGTGTCAAACCTGAGCCTCGCCGCGTGTCTGTAGTAGAAATTTCTTGCCGGGTTGCAGACACGTATAGCGGGAAGCGTTTGCAGGCCGTGTATGTGACCGCCGCCGCCGTCGCGCCGTCAGCAGCAACACTTGGAGACTTGTCGCAGGCTTAACTTGTTACCTAATCCTCGCCGCGTCACCGCAATGTAGCTTCAGCAAATCGAATCCAATTCTCCTTTCCGTTGCCGAAGGACCATACGTAGACGTGTTTTATTGTGCTGATTCTTGTGAATTGGATAAGGAAATTAAACTTTGGTCTTGGAGTATAAAATAACTGTTTATTCCAGAGCACGTTACAGTAAGACATCGAAGCAAGTAGTGTCCGAATCTATCTTTACAATATTCTATATCTAAGTTACGTACTATAGACAAAAATAGACCCGGAAACATCTATGGACGTTTGTTGGGTTGCCAACAGCATTTTGCAGATTGTTTTTTGTACAAATCCTTTCAAATGTTAGACAATGAGGTAATAAAACGACTCGCATACGCAGCTAACGTTACCTTGTCATTATAGTCCACGAGCCAGTTATAAATTTCGTCAGTTATTTCCTTTCGGGCGATAATTCGTAACATGCTTCAGAAAATTGTATCATGAAGCCTCGTGATCGTCAGCCGCGGTTCCGTCGGGGGAGTTGAGGAGCAGCAGCAGAACGAAGCTTCATGATACAACTCTGAAGGATTTTACGAGTTTTCACCCGAAAGGAAATTGGTCATGAAGATCTGTTGCTGGCTCGCGGGTCATTAGGTTTATCGTCGTTTAGGCGAATCTCATAATGTAAAACATAAATCTTACTTCTTACAAAATTCTTAATTAATACTTAAAACTGCAAAATTTAGCGACGTATACTAACATTGAGCATTGATCACAAACCGCATAGGTTTCCTATAAAAGCATATGTACAATTTGTTTTTAAAAAAAAATATTTTAAAATGCAAATTTGCCAAATTAAAAAAAAAAATGTTCTATTGAGAATTTGTGCCTCTCACGCCTTTTCTATATCTGAAGTGCCGATTGAGTCATGTACTCAACTGGTTGGGGCTTGGCGGTGAGTTTCGACCATCGAACAGTCAGCTGTCTTGTAGACTCGGCACCCGCACGTTACGCGCCACATAATTCAAATTCAAATTTGTAACGTTCCGCAACAGCGACTGTTATACCTTTTCCTTACATTCTTTATATACAGTACTATTTTAATTATTACTTAGCTACCACATTACAAAGCCTCATCTAATTATAAATCGTATAATTGCCGATTGATCGATTACAAATTAGTTGGTGCTGTGATAACTGTCATTATGTTTATTTTCTTAATACTGTGCATGGTAATGTTTAGTGTTTTGTATTATTATTTCACAAGGACGCTTAACTACTGGCAAAGTAAAAATGTGAAAGGACCGAGACCGATACCGTTTTTTGGAAACTTCAAGGAGGTGGCATTAAGAAGACAACATGTCGGAATGTTCTACTACGATATGTACAAAAAATATCCCGAGGAAAAAGTAGTAGGCTTGTACAGAATGACATCGCCGACTTTACTAATACGTGATTTAGATATAGTGAAACAAGTTTTAGTTAAAGATTTCGAGGCGTTCCCTGATCGTGCTACGTATTTCAGCAAAGATGGATTAGGTGAAAATATGTTGCATGCTGATGCTGAAACGTGGAAATTTCTAAGGCATAAGTTTTCTTCGGCATTCACGACTACGAAGATTAAGGCCGTGTTTAACGGGCTAGTTGATTGTGGTGATAAGTTTGTAGACTACATTGAAAATATTACAATGAAAAAACCTGAACAGGATGTTTATAAATTGGTATTTAAATACGCCATAGGTACAACAATGTCTGCTGCCTTCGGTTTGTATATTGATACTTTTAACAATGACACCAGATTGTTTGAAATTATTGACGAAAACTTTAACAACAGTTATTTCAACGAAATGAACATGTTATTCCCTGGATTATTGATGAAATTCAATTTGTCACCTTTAGCTGATGAAACGATCAAATTTTCTCATCAGATTGTTGAAGCTGGTATAAAACAAAAGTCAATTACCAAAACTGGTGTGAAAACTATGATGGATGTCATTTTAAATTTGAATGAAAAAATTGAAATTCATGACGTTAATAAAAATATTGTTAGTGATAAGGAACTACTAACAAATAATTTAGGTGTTCTAAAAGCTGCACAAGCTTGGATTCTTTACACAGCTGGGTACGCAAATAACACGTTATCACTGACGTACGTAATGTATCATTTGGCCCGTAATCCCGATGTGCAAGAAAAGTTGCAAGAAGAAATAACTACAGTTTTGGAGAAATATAATGGGGTATTGTCTTATGAAGCACTTAAAGCTATGAAGTATCTAGGTATGGTTTTCAAAGAAATACTGCGAATGCACCCGTTAACAAACGGTTTGATAAGGAGTGTAAGCAGAAATATTAAGTTAAAAGGAGCAAATCTTACTATTGACCAAGGGACGGTGGTTGCGGTGTCTCCGTATGCAATTCATCACGACGAAAGATATTATCCAGAACCTGACAAATTTTACCCGGAAAGGTTTTTGGCAGAGAATGTGAGGAATAGACATACGTGTGCTTTCTTGCCTTTTGGAGTCGGACGTAGAAGTTGTTTAGGTAAGTTTGTTTTAAAAAAAATCATTAAACATTAAAGTTTAGAAGTAATTTTATATGATCTCCAATTCACCCCCAACTCCACAAAAAAAAAAAAATGTTCACCGGACTAGACCATGTCTATCTTATGTTTTTCACGTCTAGGTCCTTCCATAACCACGAAAACGAAACCAAAAAAAGAAACAATTTCTTTCAGCTTCAATCCTTAAAATCTTTGACCCGAAAAAAACAACAACAACTTAATCATCAAACAAATTGACCCAAAAATACCAAAACTGCATAACACCTTTCCTTTTGAACCCGATAACCCCATAATTTGTTACAATAAGATTCCTTTCTGAAGAGAAAAGTAAAAGCTATGCAATATTCTTGATAACAAGCCAATATTACCTTTTTCGTTGTAACAGTTTTTCAGTGTCTATGCCCAGGGCACCTCCACGTGGTGACGGTGGGCAACGGAATGATTCCGTCATCTGGCAGAGTCTCTGGGTCATAGCTTTCATGGCGTCATGGCAGACACAGAAAAAACAGTTTTTCCATGGTGTGGGGTTATCGGGTTAAATAGTAGAGGGGTTAAAGGGTAAGTGGTAAAAGGCCTCATTAGGTGTATTTATTTCTGGATCAAGAGGTTTAATAATTACATGGTTATTGGTATTTTATGTTGAAAATTCATTGGAATACAGTTATAAGCAATTACTAGGTTTTTAGACCTATTTTTTGAGGTTATGAAAAAATGTATCTGTATACTTTTTGACGATTTTCGCATCACCCATGCAATGTCTACAGTTACATTACGCTGGCGGAATGGTAGACGTAACAAAGTGGACATTGTTGAAAAATGTCAGGATGTTGTCCTTTAACTTCACTGTCATAAGCAAGTAATAATTTAATTCTAATATGCACATTAACTTTAATTGGCCAGTTGCGCCACCAGGGATTGAACTCGACCCTGGAAGTACTCATTTCAAGTCTAGGAATAGCATAATAATGAGATTCTTGCACCTGGTACTACTATCACGTGCATTTAATTTAAGGGCTTTATGTAGATATTGCATGAAAAATTTATGCATGCATATTTGATACCTCTCGTATTTGTTTAATACTTAAATAATGTAGTCAGTCAACTGTCCACATTACTTATGTTAACAATTTTATGTGATAGTAAGGTATTAAAATTAACCGTGTGGGTCCAAAAACATGCAATTTAATTAATTAATGAGTTTTATTTTACTTCACTAATCTATAGACCAACCTAGATGGCAGTGAGTTTTAAGTCGTATTTAAAGTCTCATTTCATGCTTTGGATTAAGATTAGAATTAAATTGTCCCAGTTATTAAATTGTCAAACGTTAATATAATTATACTGTTTTGTTTTAGGTTCACAATTAGCAAGACTTCAGTTCAGCATCTGTGTAGCAAAAGTCCTGTCCAAGTTTCGAGTCGAGACTTCCAGAAACACTGTAACCAGCATAAAATATAGTCCTAACCGGGTTTTACTTGCCCCAGATCAAAACATATATCTCAACTTTGTGCCTTATTAATAGCTTGCTAGGTTCTATAGTTACTCAAGGATAATGGTAATGATAATTTGTGCCTATTGGAGGATCATGAGGGGCATAATTGTATTTATTAACTAATGTATCTTGATACCGGTGCAACCAATTTATAAATAATCGAATTAAAGGGAATTAGCCATGCCCCTTTCCTTTATTATAAGATCTAACCTTATTGTAAACGTATGTTGAAGTCCAAAAAAGGCATTATAATCACATGTTGCGTAGATACTGCACGGATGGCGCAATGATTTAAGTGGTCACCTCGCCACTACGCCGCGCCGAGCGTTGTGGGTTTAATTCCCACACGGGACAAAAATCAAACAAATTGTAGAAATGTAGACCACTCTAAAAATTGAAAATAAATTCGTGATAGGAGTTCAGACAACCCTACTGATATTCTTTCAAGCAGGATTGACCCGAATAAACTACAGGACAATAGATTATGGTGGCATGGACCACAATATTGGAAATTCCTGAAATTACACCTGACTCTGAAGTATCAGAGGAAATGAAATTCATTGCTTCATATCACAAGTAGAGTCCAGTGAGCTTTTGACATACTGGATAAATATTCTGATTTGAGTAAGATGAGAATTATCTCACATATTTATAGGTTTATTTTTAATTTATTTATTTATTAAAACTTCATGCACATATTGTACAAAGGCGAACTTAATGCCTTAGGCATTCTCTGCCAGTCAACCTTGGGGTGAAGCAGAAATAAAAAGTGGTAGGCGCATAGGTAAAGAGTACGAATTTATAAGTTCATAGAATGATAAGATTTATCAAGTTATTAACTAAATATACACATTACATGGAATACACACATTATACTGATACATAATATACTAATACTTATACATACATACATATACATACACATATATATATATATATATATATATATATATATATATATATATATACATATTTTACATATACTATGAATATCGAGTCTGAGATTAATGTACTAGCACTGTGACAATAATGCCAACTCATTGAGGAGGAGATCACGTACCCTCCTTTAAAATATAAAGCTGTTTGTGGACGTCCTGATTTCGAGAGGGAGCGCATTCCAGAGAAGAACTGATTGGACATAGAACGAAGAGTTCACGAAGTCGGAGTTATGAGAGGGGCATAAGAGAAGATTATTGTTAGTAGAACGAAGATTTCTGTCATGGTTTGAGGACAAAAATCGAAGGTAGGGAGCTAAATAAGAGGTTTATCTTAGTAAAAATCCTTTGTTTTCATTTTTTGTAGTTCAAGTTGAAGATTTAAACACATTTCCATTAGATTGGCCAATAGCCATGGTTGTAAAAACTTTCTCTTGTAAAGTTGGGATGGCAAAAGTCAAAATATGTGATAATAATGACAATAATAATAACTTGACACATCTCATACACGCCCGTCTGATCCCAAAATAGGCAGAGCCTGTGCTATAGTAACCAGACTGCTGATAAACATACTTATATATTTCAAAATACACACATATCCTACTAATATAACAAACGTCAAAGGTGGTGAGTATGTATGAACGTATGGATGTTTGTTACTCTTTCACGCAATAACTACTAAACGGATTGCGATGAAACTTTGTATGTAAATCGCTGGAGACCTAGATTAACACAAAGGCTATTTTTTATCCCGATATTCCTGTGGCACCGGGACCTACGCGGGTGAAACCGCGGGGCGCAGTTATTTATAATAAATTGCACCCTATTCACATAATATAAATTATTTTTACAGCAATATTTAATTTAAGGTATTAATATGTAGAGGGTAGAAAGTTATAATTTTAATTATAAAACTTCATGTTATTCAACTGTTAGAATGAAGTACGCTTTATTATTAGAAGTTGGTTTCCCAACGCAATTATTTTCAGTTAATTTCTTAACATACAATTCTGTTTTAATTGTTTTTTTTTTTTTTTGTTTTTAGGGTTCCGTTCCTCACAAGGAAAAAAAGGAACCCTGTCAATACCCTTTTTCTCAGGAACCCGTGGACGTATCAAACTGAAATTAATATCAAATACTTATGCCAGTGATCCCTTGAAACTATAAAAAATCAAGCTTCTAAGTCAACGCAATCAAGAGATACGGCCATTTCAACCTAGGATTAGACCAAATTTGAACATGTCGTAGGTAAATCAAAACCTATAGGGTCACGAAATTTGGTACGAAGCAAGGTCTGACAGCACAAGTAAAGGAAAAAATCTAAAGTTGTTAATTTGTTGTTATATCACAAACAAAACTAGTTTTTGTAAATTTAAACTTATATTTTGCCGTTTGAAAATTGAATTTGTCGTACATCGATGTATAGGAAAGTATTTTTAGCACCGCAAAGTTAAGTTTGTCTTTCGGAAAAGACGGCCAAAAATCTTTGAGAATTGATTCCCGAAACGGACTAGTTGGTTTGCTTACGGAACCCTCGGTGCCCGAGTAAGACTCGCACTTTTGCGTTTTTTTTTTTATTATTATTGTCATGTGAATTTTTTTCCGGCAGCCATTACACGGAACTCAGGTACACGTAAAAATAAATTACTTAATTAATTATAATCCGTATTTTTCTTATACAACATCTAGAAAGAAATCTACAAAACTTATATATAAAAAAAATTATATTACTGGACCAACAGGCCAGTAATATAATTGATATAAATGGTTTTGATTTTGATTTAATGGAATTTAAGGCAAGTGTCACAGAGCACATCGCAACTGCGTCCTTATCTGTACGTATATAATGACTTGTCCTGACTGATTCGTCAACGCAGAGCCTAAATCGATGGTGTTACAAACTTGAAATTTTGGCAGTTGATACCTTTTATTTTGTAAGTATCCACTAAGAAAATATTTTTGGAAATTTCACCCCTAACTTAAGTCCTTCATTTTCAAAGTAAGAAACACGAAATTTCATATACCTGCTTCTGGTTGGAAATAAATTTAACACGTACAGCGGCGTTCTTTTAAAGTGTACCCATAAGAAGGGGAATTAAGTTTATATAAAAAGTTCTTCATTTTTTAAAGTAGAAGCACGAAATTTCTTATTTCTATTTCTGGTTAGAAATAAATGTACTGGAACATCGGCTTTTTCAAACATTTCCAAACTCGTAAGAGGGTTAGTTAATTAAGGGTTGTAAGTTTATATCGTCATTTTGAAGGGGGAAGTACGATATTTCCTATACCTGATTCTGGTTACAAATAAACGTATACGTATATCAACGTTTAAAACTAAGTACCCCTAAGAGCGGAAATTGGGCAACCTTGCTACCGGATCAGAACAACTTCGAGAGGGGAGGCATAATAGGAGGATTCAAGTAAAATGGGCAGCATTTCACGTCATACCACAGTGTCTTAAGACAAAAGTCTTTAATCAGTGCCAAGACATTACACTCACGGTGAATTTGGTCCACAATCTCAAGGTCACACAGCGTGTTATGGAGAGCTATGCTTGGTGTGTTTCTGAGGAACAAAATTGGTAACAAAGTGATCCGACCCAGAACCAAGGTAACCGACATAGCTCAAAGAATTATCAAGCTGAAATGGCAATGGGCTGGCCACATTGCCGAAGGGTAGACGCGTTCTGAAGTGGAGAACGCGTTAAGGAAATCGTAGTGTAGGACACCCTGCGACCAGGTGAAGTGACGAAAACTGGATGAGGTCAGCTGAGGATCGAGCTCAGGGCCATATATTAGGAGAGGTTTAGGTCCAGCAATGGACGATGAAAGGTTGATGATGATGATGAAGAGGGGGAATTAGGGACTGTAAGTTTATATACGAAATTCGTAATTTTTTAAGAAAGAAATATAGAATTTCATAATTATACTTACCTGCTTCGGGTTAGAAGTGTGCTCTAGAGTGAGCTCTGCGAGTAGTTCATTCAGTCATTTTAGCCCCAAAAGGAAACAACGCTAACATCGTTTACAAAGAGGTACTACGGCACGGTAACTAAAACTAAAGATGAAAATGAAAACTAAAGACGAGAGCGAAACTGCGGGCAACAGCTAGTTTCAGATACACCCGTATTCACAAACAATACTTTGGTAATTGTGGAAACAACGCTATGCTAAATAAAAAATTTCTCCAACGAATTGTGGCTAGCTGTACTCTTAGCTAAGCGAACGCACTGCGTCAAAAATGTGATTGGTTTGACTTGCAGATGAGCGTATGACGTAAATCCAATATATAGTATGAGAGCATATGACACACATTTTTACCTCATCGTTTTACTGTCTAAATCGATAGATTTGGTTACTCTGATTCCAAAAATACTATTTCAGATTTTTTTCGGGTCACGTTTGACCTGACCGCATTTTCAAATATATTATGTTTAAAAATGTGGAAGCTTGTAATTGGCATCTGCTACTACGTATTTCATTTTAATACTGTTTACGCCTGAAGCATCCCAAAAAAAAAATGAAATAAAAATGTCCAATTTTTACCGAACTGTTTCATTGCAAACTATCTGATGGACATTGAGGTAATAAGGTTGATTTTTGTTCTTAGCTTGATTTTAAATAAAACGAGACGTCTGGTATGTTTGACAATAAAAATAATAATAATGTTTCAGGAACTTGAGCCAGCTGTTAACTTTTCGGTGCAAAGATTATCGGATCAAGTGCGGGCCATTCAGCGATGTAATTTGCTGGATAACTCCGTACTTGAAAGGCTACGCTCGGACTTGCAGGTTAGCCTTACTACTTCTCCTCCTTCACAAATTGTGACAAGTGCAGACTCTTTGTTGTTGCAACCTAATCCTTCTGAAGGAGGGGAGGAAAATGATGCTTCATCTGTAAGTACTCAGTACTCCGATATAATAAGGAATACTTTGGAAGGCGCTATTCTGGAATATCGGTCCATGAGTTTTGAAAGTAGACAACGTTTACCGCGTTTGCCAATGCATAAACGAAACAAAGCGCTAGTATGTACCCTTGATTCGATGTTACCTGTTTATTTTGAAAAAAGCATAGATATCAGCGATACACACTCAATTTTGTATTGTGCGGCTGTTGCAGCATGCCGAGTAGCTGGTGTTAAATTATCAGGGAATGACACCGCTACTCGGTCCAAACTTGTTGTTCCGGCGTGGCAATGCAGGATTGAGCATCGTATCGCTGAGTCGAGGGTTCTCATTGGCAAGCTTATCTGTTTCAGATCGGGTAACACACGCCCGAGAGTAATGCGTTTTGTGAATCGGGCTTTTTCGGGAACTGGTATCAGTTCCTGTGATTAGACAGCGCGAGTCACAGAGCGCATTGATTTTCTGAAACAGAAGGTTTATGCATGGGCAAATCGCATACGAAGGTACAAAAAAAGGGTGGACCGATATACTCAGAATCGCACATTCCAAAGGGATGAGAGGTGGGTTTATAGAAGGTGGGAGCAGCCTGATTTAGTGAGTGACATTCATTTACCAGATGCTGAAATCACGAATTCATTTTGGCGTAACATCTGGTTGATGCCTGTCGCTCACACTGAGGGTGAATAGATGCGAGATGTCGAACGATCATGTGAGTCGATTCGATCGATATAGCTTATGCAGTTCGTTCGTTGCCGAATTGGAAATCAGCGGGACCGGACGGACTGCATAACTTTTGGTTAAAGTGGCTCCGTAGCTCACATGTTTGTTTGGCATCTCAATTTCAATCATGCTTGGAATCGGGTTCGCTTCCAACTTTTACGACCACAGGCGTGACTCACCTGCTCTATAAATCTGGTTGTGCCACGGATCCCAAAAACTACAGACCCATTACCTGTCTACCAACAGTATATAAATTATTGACGTCCATTCTGAGAGTGAAGATAACATCTCATGTTACCAACAACTCTGTTATGTCTTTCTCTCAGAATGGATGTAGAAGTGAGGCACGTGGCACTAAAGAGCTCCTGATTATTGACACGACCATTAACCAACAAGTTCGCCGTAACCGAAAAGATCTGGCGACATGTTGGATAGCCTATAAGAAAGCCTATGACTCTGTGCCGCATAAGTGGCTCCTGAAGGTGATGGAGTTGTATAAGATTGATACAACTCTATGCACTTTCTTGGAGGCATGTATGCAGCAATGGAGAACAGTTCTTTGCTATCCAGGATGTCGACAATCTCAGGGTGACGGCGAGTATATAAAGATCAAGCGGGGTATATTTCAGGGTGACAGTTTGAGTCCCTTGTGGTTCTGCCTGGCTTTGAATCCTCTCAGCACTATGTTAGAAGGTTCAGGACTAGGCTATCGTTTGCGGAGAGGAGGTCAGTTTATATCCCACCTCCTTTTCATGGATGATTTGAAACTCTTTGCCTGCAACAATTTCCAACTGATAAAATTACTAGAGGTAACTGAAAACTTTAGTAAATGTATCAGGATGGAATTTGGTGTAGATAAATGTGTAGTCATGCATGTAAAAAGAGGCAGGATTGTGGAATCTGAAGGCAACGAACTCTCAGATTCTACACACCTCAGACGGCTTTCCGCGAACGAAACTTACAAGTATCTAGGAATGTCACAGGCGTTAGGTTTAAAGGAATTGACTATGAAGCAATCGTTACAGGAACGCTTCTTTGGCCGCCTGAAAAAAGTATTAAAAAGTCTTTTGTCAGGCGGTAATAAGGTACGGGCCTGTAACGATTGGGTCATACCAGTCCTAACCTACTCCTTTGGCATGCTTAGATGGACTCAGACGGAACTTGATGCCCTGGATAGAAGAGTCCGTACATTGCTAACCGCGTGCCGAATGCACCATCCACGTTCATCGGTCATGAGATTGTATATCCCGCGGAAATGTGGGGGTCGTGGTTTTTTAAATGCCAGGACACTCATCATCGGGATGTTGTGGTAGTTGACAACGGACTCACTCCGCTTGCTCTAGGTAGAGAGAACTGGCGCAAACCTGCAGTACTCAATATTACAGATCGCAGGGAGATATGGAAGAGCAAAGAGCTGCATGGACGTTTTTATCGGGCCTTAAATGGGCCCGAAGTAGATCTATTATCATCTACGTCCTGGCTACGTTTCGGTGACCTCTTTGGACAAACTGAAGGTTTTATCTGTGCAATTACTGATGAAGTTGTTATGACAAACAACTATCGGAAACATATCCTGAAGGATGGCACGATTGACACTTGTCGGGCATGTCATCGTCCCGGAGAAAGCCTCAGGCATATAATTTCCGGTTGTTCTCGTCTTGCCAACGGCGAGTACTTGCACAGACATAACCAAGTGGCCAGGATAGTCCATCAGCAACTTGCTCTTAAATATAACCTTGTGACTATGGAATTACCGTACTACAGATATGTACCCGACCCAGTTCTTGAAAATGGTCGTGTAACATTGTACTGGGATCGGTCTATTATCGCTGACAGGACTATTGTTGCCAACAAGCCTGATATAGTGGTAATAGACCGATTAGAGCGCCGAGCAATGATTGTAGATATCACCATTCCCCATGACGACAGTCTCTTAAGGGCTGAAAAAGAAAAGCAAATGAAGTATTTGGATTTGGCCCACGAGGTGGTCAACATGTGGGATGTGGATTCGGCAATCATTGTGCCGATAGTCATGTCAGCCCATGGGTTGATAGCGAAGAGCCTCGACCA
This sequence comes from Euplagia quadripunctaria, assembly GCA_963859945.1. Classification (NCBI taxonomy): domain Eukaryota; kingdom Metazoa; phylum Arthropoda; class Insecta; order Lepidoptera; family Erebidae; genus Euplagia; species Euplagia quadripunctaria. Next base: position 10,631,043 of record OY982588.1, on the reverse strand, counting down.
ACACCTTCAGAGGCTCACGTTAGGCAGCTGGATTAAGGGCCTGATGCAGAAGGCGGTCCTTCTTGACACAGCACGTATTGTGAGGAGGTTTCTGTCTCTGAAACCCTAACCACCGGTAGCTTGGTCCCTGTACTCGATACCGGTGGGACACTATTTTTTATATTTTTAAATATATATTTTTTTAATATAATAATGTATTTCAAAATGTAATTTATATGTTTTATAAATGTTAATAAAGAGAATAATAATAAAAGTACAGTAATAGATCTCATTTATCCCGTTTGCCCATTCATAGACGAAACATAGCGCTGGTGTGTGCCTTGGATTCGTTATTGTCTAACTATTTAGACAATAGCGAAGATCTTAGTGATACACACTCTATTCTCTACTGTGCGGCTGTCGCAGCATGTCGAGTAGCTGGAGTACATTTCTCCAGCCAGTGCAGCGTGCCAGCCTGGCAATGCAGAATCGAGCGTCGTATTGCTGAGGCCAGGACACTCATCGGTAAGTTAATCTGCTTTAGATCGGGTAATACGCGGCTGAGAGTGATGCGCTTTGTGAAACAGGCATTCTTGGGGACTGACATTAGTCCTCAACAATATATGTCACGTGTCACAGAGCGCATAGACTTTCTAAAGCAGAAAGTTTATGCATGGGCAAATAGGATTCGAAGATACAAAAAGCGAACAGATCGGTGTAATCAGAATCGTATGTTCCAAAGAAATGAGAGGTGGGTTTACAGGAAATGGGAACAATCGGATCCCTGTGTGAGTGACGGCCATTTCCCAGATGATGATGTTACAAATGCATTTTGGCGTAACATCTGGTCGGTGCCTGTCACTCATTCAGAAGGTGATTGGATATGAGATGTCGTGCGCTCATGCGAGTCTATACAAGTAATGGAACCAATTTCCATAGCCACAAGTGACGTAAGTTGTGCAGTTCAGTCATTATCAAACTGGAAATTGGCTAGACCAGACGGACTGCAAAACTTTTGGCTTAAATGGTTCCGAAGCTCGCATGCTCGTTTGGCATCTCAGTTCCAAGCAGCACTGGATTCCGGTTCGTTACCCCAATTTTTGACAACTGGCGTAACCCACTTACTCTATAAATCTGGTAGTGCCATGGATCCCAAAAATTATAGACCAATTACATGCCTACCAACCATGTATAAGCTTCTAACATCTATTCTGAGACTCAAAATTACTACACATTTAAATAAAAATTCGATCATATCTATTTCTCAGAATGGATGTAGAAGCGGGACCCGTGGTACTAAAGAGCTCCTTATCATAGATATGGCCATTAGCCAACAGGTACGTCGTCACCGTAAGAATCTGGCGACATGTTGGATAGACTATAAGAAGGCCTTTGATTCAGTTCCACATACATGGCTTTTGAGAGTGCTAGAGTTGTACAAAATTGATACAACTCTTTGCATTTTTTTGAAGCCGTGTATGGGGCAGTGGAGAACGGCACTTCGCTGTCCAGGATGCCGGCAGATTTCGGCAAACGATGTACCAATAAAGATCGAGCGGGGTATATTTCAAGGTGATAGTTTGAGTCCCTTGTGGTTCTGCCTAGCTTTGAATCCTCTCAGTACGCTGTTAGAGGGTTCAGGGCTAGGCTATAGGTTGCAGAAAGACGATCGAGTTATATCTCACCTTCTGTACATGGATGATTTGAAACTTATTGCCCCCACTAATTTGCAATTGACAGCGTTACTGAAGGTGACTGAAAACTTTAGTAACTCTATCAAGATGGAATTTGGTGTGGACAAGTGCGCAGTCATGCATGTAAAGAAAGGCGTGATAGTAGAATCTGAAGGAATCGAACTTTCAGATTCAACAAAACTAAGATCTCTGTCTGCCACTGAAGGCTACAAGTATCTAGGTATATCACAGTCATTGGGAATACCTGAATCTCATATGAAACAAGCGGTGCAGGAGCGCTTCTTTCGCCGCCTGAAAAAAGTACTTGTCTTTTATCAGGGGGTAACAAAATGCGTGCCTGCAACGGTTGGGTCATGTCGGTTCTAATGTATTCCTTTGGTATACTTAGATGGACTCAGACCGAATTAGATGCCCTTGATAGGAGAGTCCGTACACTGCTGACTGCATTCCGAATGCACCACCCACGTTCATCGGTAATGAGGTTGTATATCCCGCGAAAGTTTGGGTGTCGTGGACTCTCAAACATTAAGACCCTACACAATCGCGAGATACACAATCTTAGAGAATATTTTCTTCATATTGATGTGAGAGTGCATCGTAATGTGGTCACAGTGGACAACGGACTCACTCCGCTCGCTCTGGCTAAAGAAAACTGGCGCAAGCCTGTAGTACTTAGTACTAATGATCGCAGGGAGGTATGGAAGGGCAAAGAACTTCATGGTCGTTTTTATCGGGCCCTCAATGGGCCTGATATAGACTTTAAAGCCTCTACAGCTTGGCTACGGTTCGGTGATCTTTTCGGAGAAACCGAAGGTGTTGTCTTTGCAATTATGGACGAAGAATAACTATCGGAAATATATTCTGAAAGATGGTACGGTGGACATCTGTCGGGCATGCCACTGTCCCGGTGAATCTATCAGGCATATTATTTCTGGATGTTTTCGTCTTGCCAACGGGGAATATTTGCATAGACACAATCAAGTGGCCAGGATTGTATATCAACAACTTGCCCTTAAATACAATCTTGTGAATTCAGAGGTGCCATATTGCAGGTATGTGCCCGACCCAGTTCTCGAAAATGGTCGTGCCACATTGTATTGGGATCGATATATCATCACTGATAGAACTATTGTTGCCAATAAGCCTGATATAGTACTGATAGACCGATTAGAGCGCCGCGCAATGATTATCGATATCGTTGTTCCTCATGACGAGAACCTCGTGAAAGTTGAAAAAGAAAAACAATTAAAATATTTGGATTTGTCTCACGAGGTTTGATGACTCACGATTGTCATATCTGCTCATGGATTAATAGCCAAGAGCCTCGATCAACACCTTAAGAGGCTCGCGTTAGACGGCTGGATCAAGGAACTGATGCAAAAAGCAGTTCTCCTCGACACCGCCCATATGGTGAGGAGGTTCCTGTCTTTGGAGCCCTAACCACCGGTGTCTTGGTCCCTGTACCCGATGTCGGTGGTCTACTATTTTTTATATTTTTAAATATATATTTTGTTTTATACATATTTAAAAATGTAATTTATAAGTTTTAAGTTTAATAAAGAGAAATAATAATAATAATAACTTGACACATCTCACACACGACCGTCTGATCCCAAACTAGGCAAAGCCTGTACTATGGTAACCAGGCTGCTGATAAACATACTTATATATTTTTAAATAGATACATATTATATATATATATTACACCCAGACACAGAACAAATTATCGTGCTCATCACACAATTATTTGTCCTGGGTGGGAATCGAACCCACGACCTCTGGCTTAGCAGTCAGGGTCACTAACCACTAGACCAACAGGCCAGTTAATCTATTGGACACTGAATTAGTACAGACATATGTAGCACAGCATAGCCACGGATATAGCTATAACTACATATAGAGATTGTGTTTACATTTTGAGAGAACATACCGCCAACCAAAAGGACCTTCAGGCCTTTTAAAAATAATAAGCTACATACAGACTGACAATGGCAACCATCACTTTACTGAACTAAAAATTTTAACAGTACGATCACTATATTGTTGTGTCCGGGGGGTGTTCCGGTACTAGGACTTCAGGGTCGCTAGCGAGAGGAGAATAATTAAAACTCAAACTAGCTCGTAAGACTATAATCAATCATCTAGCTTAGCACATTTAACATCAATAACACAGTTGAATTAATATCTTGATCACATTAATATTCCTTGGGCGAACCGTACTGACATCCATGGCCGCTCTCATCAGACTTCAACCTATTCTGTCATTTTTACATTTCAAAATATTCTCACTCACCAGCATTATTGTATGTCACAGAGGCGTGACAGTTAGCCAGTGATTTTTATTATGGATTCATTGAAACAATATTTTTTTCCAGAGATAGTGCATAATTTTTCCGATTTAATTGTTTTTGACATACATTTCTTGAGATGTCGTGCTGAAAGCACGAAACCTCAAGAAATATTAATTTATTAATTCATTTGATGTTATAGTCTATAGATACTGTAATTTGGAGTTAAAGTATAGTCACTGTGTTGCCTGCATAATCTTTTACTTACTCTCCCCATAATACAGATCCTATAATCCCAGTACTTGCTCTTATCTGATTTATTGTAATATATTTATGAAGCAGCTTTATTTGTGAAAATTGATATAAACTTATTTCAAACGTTATCTGATGAACAAACAAGATCCGCAAGGCGAATTTACAAACATAGGCTACGCTTGAGGGAATCAAAAATAGCTTTAATGCATAAAAGCATATTTTGTATGGGACCAAAAAAAAAAATACCTGATCACATTAAGGATATGGACATAGTTCTGTTTAAATTTAAGCCAAGAAAAAAGCTCACTGATGAAAGTTACTACACTGTAGACAGTTTCTTAAATGACAATTTTATGACCTAATATATATAGTTAACTTATTCTGGATTATTAATCATATTGTCGTGCATGTAATTTGAATTTAAATGTTATTATTTTAAGAAATGCGATATAATTTGTGATAAAAATGTGTAACTCGCCACGCAGGTTTTGGAGATTCACAAAATATTGTAATATCCTCAGAACTATTGTATCCAAAATCACACAAATAAATACCTAATAATTTAAATGTACAAATCTAAAAAAGAAACTGGGCAGCTATAGGGGTAGATTAACCTCATTTAGAAATTATATAGCATCTTTCAAGAAAAATAAAATAACCACCCTCAGTCGTTGATAAATTGGAAAATAATAATGTTTATACATAAATAAAATTATTTAGGTACTTACATTAGTGAAGGAGTTTAGTTTGGCTAACAAGTATATTTTTCGATTTTCAGTTCCTTTCTTCTTTCGTCGGTTTATTTATTGGTTTTTTCTTATATTCGGTGCGACAATTTTCTTGTGCCCGGGGCGTAATATTTACAAATACACCACTGACTATTCCATCAGAGTATTGTTCACTAGTATAAGCTGAAGGTTTAAAGAGAGTAATAACCACATGGATTTATTTATTTTAAACTTAAATATATTTTAATATTGAAACAATCGCATGGCAACGATAATTTAGTACCTTACGTTACATATTTCTGTCTTGATAAACTATTTTTAGAATGTTTGCTTCTGAGTGGGGAACTCGTTTGTTATTCCCAAAACGAATTAGTTTCTGTATAACGTATTTTTTTAGTGTCAAATAAACATGCAATCTGATAACTGACATTCAAAACACCCAGGAATGCTACAGGAACTATCAAATACTATGCTACTACTAACTATTCGTTTGGTCTTCGTTTGCCAGTGTTCTTGCTGACATTCCCTTTTAGTCTATCCATACGAAGCGTTTGCGTTGTAAGGTTTAATATTTTGACTCTATTAAACTGACTTCTTATTTTAATTTAACCAATCCCTTCGTATATACATAAAGAACATGATTGTGATCTGATCTAGCTGAACCAAGCCAGTTTCTGTGTGATGAACACGAAGAATTTGTAGAAGAACAGCGCCAGACACGCCTGGACCATGTAGTGTATAAGACGTAGCCTGCGAACAATGTGTATTGTTACGGTTAGAGCCTGAGGCAACAGTGGAAACTAACTACGACTTCATGTCTATGTTCAACATTGTTCTACAGGATTGAGCGTGTACCTCATCATATTGATAAAGTATCAAATAAACTTAGCTCAACAGCATACGGAGTTAGAAAAATTTAGTGAACAGACTGATGTTGAAACAACCAGATTAGTTTATTTTAGGTTTTTTTCAGTCGTTATTTTATTTCTTCTGTGGGGGAATGCCACTGATATTCAATCTATCTTCGTGCTGCAGAAGAGGGCTATTCGAGCAATTTAGGCTATTTGACGGTAGCGTACCAATACATTTATGAAAACCTGATTTACCTTCATTAAAATAAATATCAATTCTGTAAAAAAACGTGATATACATTCTTTTAACAAGCGTAAATATAAACGTGTTGTACCTGCCTCGAGGCTCCAAATTACAAGCCGTTTCGAGGTCAATGTGTGCGTTATAATAATAACATCCCAGATAATATTCAAATGTTAAGTCTAAACAAGTTTAAGTCCACATTAAAACGACAACTATGCTTCAAGGGCTAATACACAGTAGTGGATTGTATGCAGGATAAAATCGCTTGGGCTTGAATTGTATTGGGTTCACAGGCTATTTCATATACGTAATAGAAGTGTAATGTGTTTCTTATTTGTCATCTCTTATGGTTTTCTTTTCTTCCTTTTTATTTTTTCCTTTATTTTCAGTTTCCCTATTGTCATATCCTTTTTTGTTTATTTATTTATAATAACATAATAGCATACAACAAAATGATGCACTAATAAAATTTACTGAATATTGTTAAAACTATCTGGTTTTTTAACAGAGTGGCCGTGAGAGGAAACGGGCGATTATAGATCGACACAGGCAGACATGATATGTTTTCATTTTATTTATAATTTTACATTTGACAAAGCAACCTATTGTTGCAGTGACTCTGTGTGTGTTGATCTATAATTTTAAGTTTTAATAATATTTTTTTTAAATTGCCGATTTCGAAAAATTGATGATAACTGATCATCATTATGAAATAAAGATATTGAATTTGAAAAAAATTGAAATTTGACCTGTTCATGTGTTTCTTGGCGCGAGGCAGGTTCTCGTCTTTCTGTCGCAGTATATATTTCCTCGCGCCGCGGTGAAAGTTCAATATCTGCTCCTGCCAACTAACAAAAGGAACCAATTACATTTAAAAAAGATATTGGAAATAAAATACTCTAAATAATACTAAGGGCTAAACAAATTAAAAAATCTTTACAATAAGATTATATTATGTAACAATTAAAAAGAAGTTGTATTTATTTTTGTCTGATACATCAAGCCCTGATAATATTACAGTACTTTCACTTATACTAAATCCCTAAGTTTTACTTTTTTTATGGGATAGGGGGAATGAGCGAGACGGGCTACCTGTTGGTAAGTGACTGCCGCCATCTGCACCTGCAACTCGAGAGTCACAAGTGCGTTGTCGGCCTTTAAGGTAGGAGTAGGGGAAGGGAAGGAAGAGGACAAAAGAGGCGAGAGGAGGGAAGAAGGGGAGAGGGAATGGTTAGGGCCTCCGGGAATCTCACTCTCTCGGCAAAACACAACAAGCTTTGCTTCACTGCCGATTTTCTGTGAGGCCGTAGTATCACTCCAGCTGAGCCGGCCCATACGTGCCGAAGCATGTCTCTCCCACTAGAGTGTTTCGCGCTTGGCACCTATATACCTAGTGCCTTTATAATGTTATCTACTATATTAAGTGTCACATGTATTGTAGTCTTTCTATTTAAGTTTGCAATCAACAATCAACAAAAACTTATCTTAACTTGTCATAGAGAACGACTAATCTAATATTAAGCAGACCTTATTTTGCTTTGCCCCCGTATTAGCTCACCCCTAGTTGTAGTTATAGCCTTTTAGTTTAAGGTTCAAAGAATTTAGTCATACTCTTAAAGCAAAAATATTATCTAAAAACGTCTTAAGAGACAATATTCTTCACCAATGTGTTAGTTGAGGCCAAAACCAACAAACTACTGGGCAGCTTGCGAGTGAGCGAGCGTAGAATTGCGCGTGAGAAACAGTTTTCTCTTTAGTCTATTTCCACAAATTGGATGGTCTACTCTTTAGATTTTTTTATAATCATTGCAAATCATACTCTTAGGGGAAACTGTAATCGTTTGGATTCAAAGAGAAGGTCATTTGGAATTGAAGGAATTCCTTGTATTATCAAGTTTCCCCTTACGCACAACCAATTTAAATCGTGTTTTCCACTATATTGCGATGTATACCGCTTTGACTTTTGGTCTAGTCCCGTTGTATGCACTGTTTAGGGGGTTTTTAATTTTGCAACAACATTATAGGAGTACCTATGCTCAGGATAAGCCTATGATATGGAAGACTCGGTAGTTTCAATGAATTTAGAAAGCCAATGGGATAATGAATAGCATCATTTGTGTCTATCAAAGTGTATACCATTTCTTCCCCGTCAAAAGATAACAGCAGTGTACCGGTCTACCATTGAAAGTCGTTGCTTGGTCGTCGTTCGAAGGGGTTGTTTTTGAAAAAGCACGACACACATGTTTCTTCATTTGTTTAAATTAAACCTAGCAGTTTAAGCTATGCGTGGAGTCAGTCACGGTTTAACATCATATAAGTATATAGATAAGATGATTCGAATTATATTAAAAAATTTAGGAACACGCGGTGACGTCTAGAAAAAAAATATGACGGCACGTGGGCAGAGTCGTATGAGTGTGTGAGAATTAATTTTCATATACTGTAAATTATTGTGTAATAATAATTTTTTAAGAGGTGATATTGATTTTAATAACAATGAACCCGATACCATCGAACCCGAACGTTGATTGCTCCACCGCTCAGTCATCCCTGACGCGGACAAACTATAAATTTTAAAAGCAACTTAAATACTTATTCCAATCATACTTCTACTTTATTCGTTACTAAAAAGAAAATTAAAACGAGCTATAAGGATATCTGGGTAAATCTGTTAAATACTATTGGTGTCTACAGCAATTTCACTAAAACTTTTGATTAAACATATCGAGGTGCAGTGACTCACTTCACAACCCTTACGTCCAGGTGGAACAGGTGTCCGTCGGTGGAGTGGAGTCTGTCCCTCAGCCGCCGCATGTTGTCGGTGCTGAAGGTGAAATCTCGGCACGAGAAGTCGCAGAGCAAGTCTGACATCGCACTCAGACGCTTCGCAATTGTTATAAAGCTGATCCTGGGAACGGATATATTTTATAAATGTTCGGTACAAACAATCTATAACGTCCGAAGATTCTGTATAAGAACTCTATACACCCTATAGACTCTTTGTACAGAGACAGATGGTTGGTAACATGCGAGTTACACTGGTGTTGTGAAAGTTTATAGGTTATATGTGGCAGTAAAAGTAGGCTCTGTTGTGAGGTTGAGGTCTGAGGTTCTTATGTTCTGAATAGTCGTTAAGACAGTACACTGTCTTAACGACTATATATATAGAACATATGTACATATATGCATACATATTTGTTTATATTAGTCCAAATTTGTTGGAGAGGGTATCATGTATTTCCTTTAGTTCCATTTTTTTGGACACAAGAAAGAAAGAAAGAAAAACTATTTATTATGCACATATATTGGACCTATTAAATAAAGAACATATTGTATACAATAAAAAAAGCAAATGATAAACCTAATAAAAAAAATAAAAAACAAAAATAGAAATAGAAAGAAACGTAGTGAGCCTTATGGTCGGATAAAAAAAAGTCTATACTCTATGGTAATCTGTGGGCGTAATCCGTGGGCATATAATATTGTTTTCTAATGCCAACGCTACGCCTATCTTAAATATGGAAAAAATAATACAGTGTTTTTGTTTGTCGCCTCTTCGAATTACATGTTACTATGTGCGTCACATATGCGCAAAAACAGGTATATGCTCAGCATTGCTGTGGCCTCAAAGAAATTGGTGCCGCAGCGGTGATTTTCAGCACTACCTTGGGTGACGTAAAGGCGTCCCACCAGCGAACCCAAACACAAGCCATGTAAGTACAAATTGCAAGCTATTTATTGAATATTTGCCATGTTTTTAAAAATGTAGTGTGTATCGTGAGTGTAGTAAGAAGTGTGTATGTGTATCGTTGAACTGAGTGTCATGTTTTCAGCAAGTAGCCAGCATTGTTCACTCCAGATGCACATGTGCTATTCAAACATGAGGGGGAAAGGATGACGTTACTGCCAGTACCTGTTGGAGACCTGGATCACTAAACCGTTTCTGAGGCCATGACCCTTAAGGTTAGATGTATTTAATCGGTAACCAGTTCTCAATGAGCAAAATATCAATGTTGCAAACGACGGTAAGCAGAGTAGGTCGATAATGGTAACTACGTTGAGAGATAGCTTACAGACCTATGACGGTGGATTTAAAACTGAAGCCTATTCAGTGTATATTGGTAGAGCGCTATGTCTGTACTTACCGTTGTTTTCTGCCACAAATTCTGCTGAGGTACTCCGCAACATACAGCGGTACTGTCTGCAATAGCACCTCGACTACCTTGTACACGTATCTGAAACAACTTGCAATTTGATCACTTTGTTACGTAGTACTTTGTGTATACCTACCTTTGATTGTTATGATACCTTGGGAAGGCTTAATAACGAGCCCCAATGGGCCTGAAACTGTTTGGGCATCCCCGAAATACACAAGTAAGTACTGCCGTCTTCTACACACATAATAAAAACATAAATTTTACGCGTCTGTACATTTCAAAATTTTGTCAAAAAAATTATTTAGATGACCAGCCCTAACCAACGGCACCCGTTCACGAGCATGATGCACTCATCAGCCATGGTAGAGGTCAACCATATTGAAGGGAGTCAAACGATCCAACACATAAACCACAATCAATCGGCAAATATTAAAAGTTATTGTAATTTGAATGACGACATGAGTTAAGAAAGACAGAAGCTGCCCACTCCCTGGCTTTTGTATGCTTACGTAGTACTAAATTTACTTAGTTATATTATATTTATTTAATTTAATTTAATCTTCAAGTGCATCTACATGGTATTCATTATTTACGAACTAGCAGGGCCCCGCGGTTTCACCAGCGTAAGCCCCGATCCCGTGGGAATATCGGGATAAACAGTAGTCTATACCAAGTTTCATCGCAATCGGTTCAGTGGTTTTTGCGTAAAAGAGTAACAAACATCCATCCATCCTTCCATCCACCCAAACTTTCACATTTATAATATTAGTGGGGTTACATTACTGTCTGGTAGGTTATTCGTTCTGCATCCAGAAAAACCAATTTGGTTTTTTTCAAGGAATAATGATAAAGCTAAAATTCTACGTAAATGTAATTTAATAATCAGGGGTGAGTCTACTTAGGCAAACTTGATATTTGTGGGAGAGCCATGCTTTGGTACGTATGGACCAGCTCGACCGGAGTGACACGGCCTGGACACGGAATGAATGCGATCACGAAAAGTCAGCTTGTAGCAGCCTGTGCAACCTGGTGTGATCGCGTTAATTCCCCTGGAAATACATAATTAATTTCAGTGCCAATATGAGTACACAATCATGAGGTCTCATTAAAGCGCAACTACTTGTCGCCAGCACTCGTACATTATTAGAGCGAGTCGTATGTATGACGAAGCATGCCGGAATATTGAAATCAACATTTGTTATACTAGTATAGCTACGCTGAAAAGGAGCCTAGGAAATTTGTGTTTTGAAAACTAGCGGTAAACGTGTACAACATATAACTACACTGAATTATCAACTATCTGACATATCTCTTTTGCTGTGTACTGTCATTAACTTTGTTTTAATTTTTCTCATTATTGACGAAAACTTGTAACTGGCCTTCTCCTATTAACGATCTGCTGTATTCGCATTACTAGCTATAAGTTTTCCGTAAATCACTACATATTATAAAACAAAGTCCCCAGCCGCGTCTGTCTGTCTGTCTGTTCGCGATAAACTCAAAAACTACTGAACGGATTTTCATGCGGTTTTCATCAATAGATAGAGCGATTCATGAGGAAGATTTAGGTATATAATTTGTTAAGGTTTTGTGTAAATTGGTTGAAATATGATAGTGATTGTTGAAGATGTCTCTCCTACCCGTACGAAGCCGGGGCGGGTTGCTAGTGTAAAATAAATATATAAACTAATGTTACCGAAGAAAACGACGGCACGAACTATTGTAGGTAGGTTTAAAATTCCCTGTACATAAAATTTGTTTGAAAAAGACGTTGCTTAGAAATTTAAGTCAATACTAATGCTTTATAATGGAACTTGACTAGGAAGAACTAATTTTATTCCAAATGTTTAAATTAAATTCATATTTTTAAGTGTTTTCTCTCCATATATGCACTATACCCCATACATACGACCAGCGGGCACAGCTAGCCCATAATAAATATGAATACCAATGAGAAAAGTTTATATCCTGCGGTGTTACCTGATGTGCAGTCCGATGAGGAAGGGGTAGTAGAGCGCGTTGTCCATGGGGTGGCACGCGTTGCTGCGATGCAACTCCTCGCGGAACTGCCTCCAGAGCAACGGATTCTCCTGAGACCCGCAGTAGTATACGCGCGCTTCCACAGCCCTGGGCCAACACACCGCCAACTTATTAATTGGGCATCATTCATAATGACCAAAAAGTTTAAATAATGCCCAATAAGAGAAAATCCGTTGACCGGATGGCATGGACCTAATATTATTTCTTAACAAAATTTTTCAATGTAGCAGAAATCATCTGCTAACTCTACGTGCTTCCCACGCGAGCTGTGTGGTACTCACTTGTCAGTGGCTGTCTCCCAGGCTACCGCTAGCATGTTGTCGATGGCCACGTCTACCGGCAACAGGTCAGCTCTGCAATCCATGTTGAAGTTAAAGACCCGCATCACGCCCTGCCCTAAGGCGACCACGACACCAGTGGGGCCTGACAGACCCTCAATCCACCCGGGGAACGGGGCTCGGTGGGAGGATATCACTGGGGATGTTATCATCATCGATTAAATCAATGTAAATCGATTGGATGTATAAATCGACACTTAATCGCGATAATATTTATAAGTTACTGGGAGATTCGACCAAATTGCACCGATCGCGGTTACGGTTGGACTGCAATGTGCAATACAAAACTAATTTCTCTACTCTACTTTTTTTTTATGTCGGCTGAGGAGATAATGGTACGTAAATGGTCCTCACCGATAGATGGTCTGAAGATGGTAACGGAATAGTCCCGGTGCTTCCTCTGGGCGACTGCTACCTCCGCCAGCGCCTTCGTGAACACGTACGTGTTGGGCTTTGGGTGGATCAGTCTGGAACACACACAGATATATACATTATTACATAAACGTATCTATATTCCAAGTTTATAGTTTAAAGACCTAAAATTAGAATTAAAATTCTTTATTTCCAAAAAAGCATGGTTAAAATAAAATACACAAAGTTAACGGGATATCAGATTGTTTATTTGTTATAAATAACTGTTTGGAAGTAAAATAGAAAAAACTGATTTAAAAATGTAAGGAAATGAAGATCCAAATTTCAACAATTCAATCACGTAACCACGTAACTTTAAAATTGGAAAATCTGTAACCTGTTTTGACAGTGACGTAGGGCGCTACTACGGCGTACGGACTACATAAGTTTTGTCGTATGCAAACTAGATATCATAATATGGCGATCTGAAGTCATATCCATAAACTCTAAGTTAAATTTAAAAAAACAAATTACCAGCAAGGAATCGTTTGTTCGATTTGCAAATTAGTTTTTTTCAAGGAAATGCGTAGTGCATTGATGGAAACTTGTCCATTTCTAAAGACCATAGAACGGAAGTATATTCGATTCAATCACGGCAATTGTTCACTCTGAGTACCGCACTTGATGACTGATGCGCTAAGGGCTGCTCCCTTAGCGCATCAGTCATCAAGTGCGGTGACGGTGTGTGTGACTTGGTCTTGTGAAATGTTAAAAAAAATTAAGGGTCGATCTAACTAATCTAAAATCCTGTTGTGATATGTGATGAAATCTGGCTGTATTATTTCAACATTCCTACTAAATCTTAGAATAAAGTGTCGGTGTTTGAAAATGAACCTGCCGACGTCTGTAAAAATGTCCTGATCCGTAAAGAAAAGAGTGGTTGCTGACTTTTTCACTAAAAAGGAATGTTGGCTACGTATGTGCTTGATAAAGGGAAAACTATTACTGCTGCACGGTATACAGAGGAATGTCTACCTCAAATATTAGAAGCCTTAATAAATGAACGACCAAATTCGAGACTCAATACTTGGCTTTTGCATCAAGATAACGCCCCTGCATATCGAGCCGTTAAAACTATGGACCATTTGTACCAAGCTGGAATCAAATTGGACACCCTCCTTATAGTCTGAATTTAGCGGTATGCAACTTTGGACTGTTTTCCAGAGGGATACTGGATCAATTTATTCAGCACCTGGTTTACACGTACGAAGACCTGTATTACTGTCAGAGACTACTTCGAAAAAAGAAATATTTCACAAAGTATGATAAAACTTATGTAGCACTCTAGTATAATACAAAATATATACGTACTTGAGTATCAATTGTTGTAGTGTATCCGTGGAGGAGGTGTCCAGGAGATCAAGGAGATCCGGCAGCTTCACCCCCATCTCGTAGACGCGCTCCTCTATGTGGCCGTGGCGTAGATCTGCATTTGTGTAAGCAGTGGACACGTGCACCAGCGCCTTCACACACACAACAAACACGTGCCTCTAACAACTTAGTACTTACAGTAGTGAAAGAACATTCTGAGTCGCTGGGGTCAGTCGCGATCATTGGAGAAACGGGTTCTAGGGTAGCGCGAATTCTGAATTCTGACCGCGAATCAGTAAACCACCAATTTGATCAGTGAATGTTTTGCGTGGTTAATTACTCTTCCGTGCATTTAAAAAAATTTAAAAGGCTTAAAAAAAAGTTGTACTAGCGAGTCAAGAAGTGCTGCAATCAATATATCTACTGTAGCAATGCAACACATTGCAAGGAATTGGAATATACTCGTATATAACAAGACTTAAAACATTCTAGTCCCAATAGACAAATGTTGGGATCAATAAATAAATAATTCATTGAAGATATTATCAAAGCCACTGCCACCCGCTAATAATTATAACATTATTGCATTGCATATTAATCATAAAGTTAAAATTCATGCCACGTTTAGCCACAAAACAAGCAATTGAAGCATCTCTCAGGAAAAATATGACAAAACTATTGACGCTCACTTCAAGTGCGGGCAGCTTGTCGCACAGGTCCATGACGTGGATCGCTGACAACACATTCTGATGAACGGCGTCGCGCAGCGGCTCCCAGAACTTGATGGTGGCTGCGTTGTGAAACATCACCGACACCTGGAACAGACGTAATTATACTCAGTCATGAAACCTGTTTAGTACAATGACAGTGATAGTGACAGTGTCAGTGTCAGAGTCAATAACAGTTTTAATTCATGTTAAGTGTATGATGTACATATTATGTTATGTAGGGTTTCAGTAGGGGTTGCAGTTACAAAAAGATTTTTTGAAAAACAACATCGTATGCCCGAAGTTCCATGTGTTTTTTTAATACTAAATGACTCCGCCATATTAAACTTAAAACACTTAATACCGGTTGATTTGTTTAATGGGTGCATAATTTCAGACATTCTCTTGAATGTGAGTGTGACAATATACATCTATGCAATAGCATCGTCTGTAAGCGCTCCAATGAGGTAGAATGTTTTCAAGATAATTAAAATGGATCAAAGTGTTCGAAAAGGTTATAGTACAAGATTAAAAAATCATTGTCTGTGTGTTTTGGCGTATGGAATTGGTAGTAAATGAAAGTGGTAGTAGTAGTGGCGTTATTTTGAAACTTGCGAATTGTAACTAAAAAGAAAATGCTATTGTAACTTTCTATGTTATATTAGTCCTCACACACGTTTATAGCACACATGCAAATACATACATAAATAAGTGCATGAATACATACCTAATTACATACATATTTATACATAACATACATACATTATAATTATCTACTTATAAATTAGAAATGTAAAGATATTTGTCATGCAGGTATTTTATTATAAAATTAATTTATTTTAGCAGATAGTATTCTTTATCATTTTTTTTTTAACGATGATAATGATAGAGAGTGGTAGTGCATCCCAAAGGCGTGCTGCTTCAACAGTAAAGGATTTGTCGGCGAACTTTGTTGAATGCACTGGAATTTGCAGTTGCAAGTTTTCACATGATCTCAAGAACCTGGAATGGAAGTAGAGAAAGGATGTGAGTTTTCCGTCGAAGGCGGACCGGGAGCCACTTGAGCGAGTTGCGATATTCGGATACATGATCATATTTACGTAAGCCAAATATTAACCTTCTGCAAAAATTTTGAAGTCGTTCAAGTTTATCGAGTTGCTCCTCCATGAGATCAAGATACTGGCATCAGTGTAGTCAAGTATTGGAAGTAAGAGTGACTGTGCAAGCGACATCTTTGTAGCGGTCGTAATAAAGTTCAGCAATCTTCGCAAAGAACCTGCTGCAGCAAACAATTTACGACTAACCTCTTACAGTTGGGGCCCCCAGGATAAAGTAGTATGAATTATTATACACTATTACTAATCAATAGCGGCGTATCATTGAAAATTATTGGAGGTGGTTGTGCAAAATCGACGCGTGAAATCATTCTGGGACTGCCCACCATGATTACCTGAGTTTTGGCCGGGTTGACGTGAAGACCATAGTTGACACTCCGCTCACAAATACGTTCCAAATAGCAATTTATAACTGAAAAAGCTTCGTGGATTGTATTGATTGGCGCGTGATCATAAATTTGAAGATCATCTGCCTAAAAGTGGTAGGATGAAGTTATTTTTTTAGATATGGTATTAATAAATATTACGAAAAGTAAAAGAGATAAAACACCACCCTGCGGTACACCAACCGAGATACCACACCAAGAAGAAACCGAATTTTCAATGCGAATCGGTTGTCGGTGACGAGACAGGTAACTGTGAAACCAATCAATCACTGTTGGAGAAATGTTAATAGAGCGGAGTATGCCGAGTAGGATATGGAAATCTACTGTCGCCAGTAACGTGATATTTCCATATTTCATGGCCATCCTAATATCGTCAGTTATTTTAATTAAAGCTGTAATAATGCTATACCCTTGTCGGAAACCACACTGAAAAGAATTTAAAAGGTTATGTTTAGATAGAAAGGAGTTTAGTTGAAAATACACTAGAGATAGAAGAAGAAGACGGTGAAGATTTGACTTGGCTAGTTTTAACAATACCAATCTTTTAGAAGAGTAAGATATGTTGCCCTTACAATATAGATACAGTACTACAATGTAGTAACTTGCGTATAAAATAAAGGAGATAAGTTGTTTAGCCAAATATAAGAAAACTAGCTAAATCAAATGTTCAGGATTATCTACAGAACTTGGCAACCATTTAGGTCGATAACAACGTATATTTTTAATATTGAACTTGACTCCCATTTTCACATTTTTGTTTATGATGGGATATGTTATTATTGTTTTTTTGTGTGATATTACACAACATTTAAGTAGACTTAACTGAAGTTTATTATTTATAAAGTACAAGGAGAGCCTTTCGAGGTCCTCCTGTAGTACTCGTAATGCACATCAAATATTCTTATAGTCCTTGTATAGTTTTAAGTTTAAGCCATCCTCATACATTAAAACTTGAGAGTTAACAAAACAATGCTTAATCCCATTGACATATAAAAAAAGGGGAGAGAGCTATTTATGGACCTTTGAGGGACCCTAGATGTGACCGTAATGGCATCAGATTTGGCACATTGACGGCTACTTTTGAGTTCTATCTAAGATAAAGGTCATAAACCACCGAGTTTCCGCCAAGGCCATTGTAAGTTATTTTGTCAAGCCATTTGTGGGCAACTTTATCAAACGCTTTCTGACAATCCATGTACAGACCTAGACTTGTTTGTTCATATTCTCAAATAAATATTTTGTGCAGGGGCATTACTTTGATGCTAAACCTAAGCATGAGTATCTTGAGTTAGGTTGTTCATTTTTTAAGGCTTCTAATACTTGAGGTAAAAATTTGCTCTTTATACCATCCAGCAGTAACAGTCTTCCCTTTATCAAGCACAGCCGTAGCCAATTACAGCCAAGTTTTATCACATGCAACAATCGAGTTTACGTAGTTAGATCGGCTGTCTTTTAATTTTTTATCTTATCGGGAGACCACGTCACACGCTGCTTCCTCAGTGCATCAGTCAACTAGTTCCGTACCCAGAGTGAACAAAGTTTCCGTACGTGTTCAAATGGTCGTGAAGAATCCGATGAACGGTTAGTATACTTAACTTGAGGGTTTCCTCGATCTGTCGAAATGTCACAAGTCGGTATTCCTCTACAATAATTTTCAAACAGAGTCAATGTTCTTATCGGTAGTCACTTCTATCCGAATGCCTGACCTCGCATCGTCCTTCACGTTAAAATTGCCGCGATTTAATTGAATAATCTACCGTTCTATGGTTCTTAAAGATGGACAAGTTTCATTTAGTGCACTTAGTTAAGCCACGCTTCAAGTTATACTAAATAATTATATAAATGTCATAACGGGGAAAACCCCGTTGTTTTCATTTGAAAAATTAATTTAATAATCGAGCAAACGATTGTTTGCGATTACGAACGTTAAGTCAATTGGTAACTTTACAGCAGATAAACATATTGTTTTATCAGCGTTTTTGCTAGGATTCTGCCAGTGAACGGGTCTAGGAGTAGAGGGTTCGGTATAGAGTTAAAGAAAGTAGAAAACAAGTTACATGTTTCGGTAAGGTTATTAGAGTCATACGTTGACTTACTCTTTCGATGCGACACATAAGCCCTGAAGCGCTTACTTCTAAGAATAATGCTATCTTTAACTGACTCGATATACTTTTTAAAGCACTTGTCAGACTCTGGTTTGGATTGCCTACGATAATACGAAAAAATCTTGTATTGGGATAAATTACCGTACTTTTACGGGGGAGAGCCATGCTTTGGCACGTATGGGCCGGCTCGACTGCGCTCGATACCACGGCCTCACATAAAACCGGCTGTGAAGCAATGCTTGCATTACATTTCGCCGCGTGAGTGAGGTTACCGGAGGCCCTAACCCTTCCCTCTCCCCTATTCCCGTCCTTCCCCTCTCCCTCTTCTCCCCTCTTCCCACATTTAATCCAAGCTCGTTTTTTATTTTTGAAAATACGTATAAGAAGCTGGGCTAAAACACACAGACACACACAAAACGAAACTGAACTTAAAACTCTTGGTCACATATCTATTATTTCGGATTTTAAAGTTTCTTATATCAGTTTATATAGTATATAAAATACGGGTCTGAAATTACGATATATTTTAGATTTTCCTTGCTGTATAAGCTATATTCTAACTGTGTACAAACTTTGAAGCTTGTATGTCTGCTAGAAGTCCCTTAGAATTTTGATCATCCGTGATTAAAGGTTGTCTGCTAGAGATCGCTTTTAGCGATAAGACCACCCATTGTACCTAACTTAAGTACTAAGTTTAAGATCCATTGTTATTTTTATGTGGAGTACAATAAAAAATATTCTATTAAGTGAGTATGTTACTGATAAAATTATGGAATTTTGACTAATAATAATATATACCTTTTTGTATTATGCAATATCGGTCTCTGACAATTCAAACTTCTAGCTTTATGAAAAATAAAGTTACAGTGGGTTGAAAATATCTTCTTGTATTGAAGAAGATATTTGAGAATTCGAGAAAAGTTTGGTACGGCTGTGCCTTTTTTATTTTGCTCGACTTGGCGGACACACTAAAATAAAGACGTAGACTTTGCGATTTCTATAAAGTACAAAATCCACATACATTCACCTTCCACCACTACAACCAATACAAAGTATTATATATGAACATTGGAGATCATTTGTCAGGAAGTTTACTACCTCACTTGTTGTAATTTAAGGAGTTCATGTGTGAATTCAAGATAATGTCTGTGTGAATTTCTATTATCTTCGATTTCAAACTGGTTTTAGTGGCTTAATGTGTTACATAGAATAATGACACAAGAAGGTATAGATGTGTTGTGCAATGATGTGGATGTTAGTTTATCGGTAGGTACACTGTTTATTCGACCGTTATCAAGTGACTTGTAATCATGAGATACAAATAGCCTGTTTAGGTACCTGTGTGAGTTCCGCGATAGCGTTGTCGTCAAGTCCGAGCTGCGGCTTAGTGATATCACCAGACACCACCACCAACTTGTCGAGCTGACGCGGGCAGTGAGCGCGGATGTTATCAAACACCTTTAAAATTAACAATAAATATTCAATATACACATAAAAACATTATTTAAAAAAACGTTATTATTAGCTGTTCGAAAGGAACCCGATCTTGATCTTCGTGGGAGGGCCATGCTTCGACACGTATGGGCCGGCTCGACCGGAGTGATAGGCCTCACAGAAAGCTGGCAGTGAAGCAATGCTTGCATTGCTTTTCCCCGAGTGAGTGAGGTTACCGGAGGCCCTAACCCTTCCCTCTCCCCTCCTCTACCCCTCTTCCCCCCTTCCCCTACTACCACCTTAAAAGCTGGCAACGCACTTGTGACTCTTGAGTTGCAGGTGTCCATGGGCGGCGGTAGTCATTCACCATCAGGTGACCCGTCTGCTCGTTTACCCCTATACCATAAAAAAAATTCTTGATATTATGATTCGTTTCGAGTATGAATCACAATAAAAATACTTTGTTTTTCAATTTCGTAATGTCATTCTTTTCCTGGTTCTCCTCAGTACCTTTAGTGTTGCCATTACCCCAGTTAGGTTATAGAGATAAATCTGATAGTAACTATATTGGCCTCTGAATAATGCCGTTCCTTGTAATTACCAACACAACCCTGGCTAATTTATCGTCTTCTCATCAACCTTTGTTTTCTTTTGGGTAAGTGATTTTCTTGGTGTAGGTGCACATATCTAAAATGAAATAATTGAAATTATGAATTTTCATGTCAATTTCAATGACTTTCTTAGAAATCTGGACATTCCACCAACGTCTTTGGTATTAAATGCGCATAGCTTTATTCGTGTCAGCCCCCAATCTTACGAAAGCTTTATCGGTTAATTTTCAAGTTCAATTTGTCAGTTGCAAAATTAGATTTTTGTATTAAAATAACTATTTTTTCTAAAATTGTTAAGGCTTTCTACTTTACGATCCTAAAAAATGATCACACCTTTCTGTAACACCTCGTATATCATTAGATAGTCCCTGTGTGGGGTTAGATATAGGAACACTAAACTTAGATATCTTGAAGATTTAAACCAAATTAATGAACAACTTTTTAATTTATCAAATCTTTTAAGTGGCTAAACTTGTTGATTTTTACATTACAGTAGTTATGAAGGATTAAAGAAACATGTTTGTTCCCTCATAACCACTAACCGAATGAATTGACTTGGATAAATTATACGTCATTAGATTCGTCTTAGTAGGACAAGTGTTGCAAGTGGATAATTTAAATTTAAATAGAAATGGTTGTTATAACGGCAATAGAAATACACACTTTGTGAAAATTTTAACTCACCGCCTGTTACGGTACATGCGATACAGGCTACTGACAGACAGACGGACGGCGGAGGCTTAGTAATAGGGCAACTTTTGAGTACGGGACCCTAAAAAATAACATCCAAAGTTCCGAAAACATGGAAGAAAGGGCAAAGAGCTCAAAATTGAGCAATAAAGTTATATCCTTGAGCTCGAAGAGCTCTATATTTACGACCAGAAATATTTTCAAGCGCTTTGACCCCGGATATAGCAGGAAATTTCAAAGATAGCCTCAGGATCAAGTATTTACGAGGACCGACTGCGTCACCTACCGATTAACTCAGGTGCTCACCGGGCACGGTTGCTTCAGTGAGTACCTGAACAGGATCGGACGTGAGGCTACGGTACAATGCCACCACTGCAGATCCAACCGGGACTCCGCCTAGCACACGCTGGAGGACTGCCCTGCGTGGGAGTCCGAGCGTCGAGTCCTGGTCGGACAAATCGGACGAAACCTTTCACCGCCAGCATTGATTGCGGCAATGCTGGCGAGTAGTGAGGGTTGGGAAGTCGCGGTCTCCTTCTGTGAGGACATTATGCTCCAGAAGGGGTCCGCAGAGCGGGATCGGGAAAGGGCCGATCCCGCTCGAAAAAGGCGACGTAGAGGACGCGGTAGAGGCCGCTAGCTCCCCAATCGTCGCCTAAGGGTCGTTTGTGGCCACATCTGGGGAAGATGTGACCGCTGTAGGCGACCCGAGACCGGTGACACCCCGGTGCGGCCGGGGGGTGTCGTCCAAGGCGGGTCGGTGTTCCCCGTCTTACTGTGTAAAGCGGTGAGGGGCGTGACATCGACCTGCCACGGGGGTGACTCTGGTCACCCCGGGATGTACCTCAGTCATGAGGTACGGCAGGGGGGACTCCAGAAGCCGCCGATGCGTTCCTGGAGCTCCTCCCGACTGCCGAGGTAGGCCGCCGCGGTGGTTTAGTAAGTAGACCGGTTCGCCGGGAGTCCCACACACGCCATTCGTATCCCCGACGGAGGGTATGAGCGAAAAGCATTCCGCGCGTAAAAAAAAAAAAGTACAAGTATTTAAACATTTTTTGTTTCATTTTCCTCTAAGTATTTACATGTAGATCTACATCATCATTATCAGTCTGAAGTTATGTAGTGTCAAGGGCCTGTGGAGGCTAGGGCCCGGCTGGCAAACCCCACCTCGACTATATTTCCAGTCTGGATCCTACTCGAGATTACGGAGTTGTTCATTTGAATCTGCATTCCAGCGAAGAGGAAGAATACCTGTGAGCTCTTGAGCTGTGCGAGTCTCTTGTTTGACGGCTGTCCTTGCTTGTCTCGCACCAATAGGTGCAGCCGCTGAACCGCCGGACATGTCGACAGCAGCCGCTCCACCAGCACCTACACACAGTATAGTGTTCATGAAAGTGTTGTTCCGTATATGATAATGTGTCAATTTCAGTTGTACTGTTGTAGTGTGGATGACCAGCAGAAGCCACGGTTTAAGTATGTCATTGTTAGTCACACTGTCTGATTTACAGTAGTGAAAACTAAGTGTCATGAAAAATGTAAATTGCTCTAAGTAAGACATATTTGAGATACATTGTGACCCTTTAAAAGAACAAGCCGTAGTAGCATTAGACAGTTGTAATTATAAAGCGATACGCATCTGACAAGCTATGAGTCAAGTGTCAAAAATTAACTTCTTACCAACAATAATTGTGGTGATACTATTTATCCCAAATTTCTAATTATGGTGACAATTTAAACTTTATCTTACTACACCAGAAGCGGCTGATACCAACGCCATATACTAATAAGATAAACTGTTGTCTCACCTTCCCCATGAAGCCGGAGGCACCGGTGATGAGCACCTCCCTACCGGCGTAGAAGCGCGGCAGCTGCGGCTCGGCCGTCTCTGTGGGGCACATGACCATGGCGCTGCGCTGCTGACAACACAAAGCAGTATTTCACTGTGTTAAAGGGCTCGGACTTCCCCGTAATAGCCAGTTCTAGTTAGAGGTGTGCGACCCTGACCTACTCGAGCTATTGCTTACATCCCCTAATTCATCCATGTACCTTAGCAATATCCTTTTCCTTCCATTGCCTTCCCTTATTATTTCCTTTTCAATATACCCCCAATTTTTCCAAAGTACCCGGTTGACGGCGGCAGTAGGTTTGCCTCTTATTACGCGAGTGGGATTTAATTATATGCAACCTGGTCGAAACGTCAGGTAATTCAGAGGTATGTAATACCTTTTCGTGATTGCGTTAATTCCCGTTAAAATACATAATTAATTATATGCAGTTGGCAAAATGCGGGTGTTTCCGATACAGCCGTGAGTGTTTATAAGTATATGAGGAAAAGCCACATTTGTGTAAAGATGAAACAAAATTCTTTAGATTTGGCCTGTATGGATCATAGACGCTGGATTCTTAAAGGTTTTAATTAGCTGGTTGACCAAGCAAGGTATGTTTTATACGTCGTCGGTACCGGTTCAACACGCAACAAAGTATAACGGTGGATATCAATTAACTCACAATAATTAGAAAATCCTTCCGTATTTTTTATATTAGTAGACAAGATCAAAGTCAGAAACCCAAACATCTCTGCAGTTAAAACCAAATTAAATAGTTTTGAGAGTTATGTTGCATATTGTGCAATGAAAGGCTTCTTATTCTTAACAAATGGTTACACTTGAGTGAGCGGGTACTTTTCATTTAATTACTATACGATTGTCGAGTATTTTCTATAATTATATGATTTTTTAAGAGTTAGGACTACATTAAGACTATTTAGGATTACTTAGGGCTACAGGCAAAGTCAAAAGCTTGGCTTCTGCAAAGTGAAGCGCAAAAAAAAGGGCTTTAGTCACGTACAAACCCGAGTGGTATTATAGAATGCTTTGGTTCGCAGTATTTTAGAGTATGGGTGCGTAATCTGGAGTCGCTTTTATACCGTACATTCCCGGCGAATACAGAATGTACCACGTACGTTTACACGACACTTGGCTTTTATATCAGAAGGTACACACAGATGCAGTTATCGCCATCGAATATTTTTTGTGAAATATTGTCATTGACAGACAGACGTAAGCTAGATTATAAGCTCTTCCTACACAAAATAATTAATAACAACATCGACTTCACTGACATATTCAATCAATTATCGCTAGCTAGTTCTTCGCAAGCCACCACGTTACACCCACGTCACTTTTGGAGTGCAGAAAGATCTGGTTACACTAAACTGAGCTAACTAACCTTGGACTAAGTTTACCGACAGTACACACGTGTTACGAATACAGTAGTACAGTACAATAACATAATAATTTTTTGTTTTACATCCTTATTTTATTTAAGATTGTTGTAGTTTCGGTATAATAACTTTTAGTCAAACCTTCGTCAATCCATTTTGTTTACTGTGCATGCTATATATAGGTCTACATATAAGAGCTGTGCCATATTGTATATTTTTTTAAATATTGTGTGTTGGCGTGTCTATAACAAATAAACGCTATACTATAAATTGTCTTCTCTTTCCAACAATTTCCATGTTGTTACTATTTTTTTAATATTTTGCCACATTAAAAGATACCGGCACTGGCACTCAGATTCATTTATTTCACATTAAATAGAGTGCTAAAATGGTTTATTTCATTTTAGTTTCGTCTAATTCAGTGAATATCGGAACAAATGCAATAAACAATGCTACATTATCTAGATTGCATCTTTTCAATTCGCAGCGAGTTTGTAGTTGTGTTAATTCATTGATGACTTTTATTGTATGATGATTATATAAATAATAATAATAATAATCGAAAAGATCTGGCGATATGTTGGATAGACTATAAGGAAGCCTATGACTCTGCCGCATACGTGGCTCCTGAAGGTGATGTAGTTGTATAAGGTTGATACAATTCTATGCACTTTCTTGGAGGCATGTATGCAGCAATGGAGAACGGTTCTTTGCTATCCAGGATGTCGACAATTTTAGAGTGACGGCGAGTATATAAAGATAAAGCGGGGTATATTTCAGGGTGACAGTTTGAGTCCCTTGTGGTTCTGCCTAGCTTTGAATCCTCTCAGCACTGTGTTGAAGGGTTGAGCAATAGGCTTTCGTTTGCGGAGAGGAGGTCAGGTTATATCCCACCTCCTTTTCATGGACGATTTAAAACTTTTGCCTGCAAAAATTTCCAACTGATAAAATTACTAGAGCTAACTGAAAACTTTAGTAAATGTATCAGGATGGAATTTGGTGTGGATAAATGTGCAGTCATGCATGTAAAAAGAGGCAGGATTGTGGAATCTGAAGGCATGGAACTCTCAGATTCTACACACCTTAGACAGCTTTCCGCGAACGAAACTTACAAGTATCTGGGAATGTCACAGGCGTTAGGTTTAAAGGAATTAACTATAAAGCAATCGTTACAGGAACGCTTCTTTGGCCGCCTGAAAAAAGTATTAAAAAGTCTTTTGTCAGGTGGTAATAAGGTGCGGGCCTATAATGATTGGGTCATACCAGTCCTAAACCTACTCCTTTGGCACACTTAGATGGACTCAGACGGAACTTGATGCCCTGGATAGAAGAGTCCGTACATTGCTAACTGCGTACCGAATGCACCATCCACGTTCATCGGTCATGAGATTGTATATCTGACGGAAATGTGGGGGTCGTGGTTTTTTAAATGCCAAGACACTATATAACCGCGAGGTATGCAATCGTAGAGATTACTTTCTCTCTGTTAACGTGGAGGTACATCGGGATGTTGTGGTAGTTGACAACGGACTCACTCCGCTTGCTCTAGGTAGAGAGAACTGGCGCAAACCTGCAGTACTCAATATTACAGATCGCAGGGAGATATGGAAGAGCAAAGAGCTGCATGGACGTTTTTATCGGGCCTTAAATGGGCCCGAAGTAGATCTATTATCATCTACGTCCTGGCTACGTTTCGGTGACCTTTTTGGAGAAACTGAAGGTTTTATCTGTGCAATTACTGATGAAGTTGTTATGACAAACAACTATCGGAAACATATCCTGAAGGATGGCACGATTGACACTTGTCGGGCATGTCATCGTCCCGGAGAAAGCCTCAGGCATATAATTTCCGGTTGTTCTCGTCTTGCCAACGGCGAGTACTTGCACAGACATAACCAAGTGGCCAGGATAGTCCATCAGCAACTTGCTCTTAAATATAACCTTGTGACTATGGAATTACCGTACTACAGGTATGTGCCCGACCCAGTTCTTGAAAATGGTCGTGTAACCATTGGGATCGGTCTATTATCACTGACAGGACTATTGTTGCCAATAAGCCTGATAGTGGTAATAGACCGATTAGAGCGCCGAGCAATTTTTTTTTTTTTTTTTTTTTTTTTCTTTCTTTTTTTTTTTTTTTTTTTAGAAAAGACAACTCCCGCATTAGGAATTACTCCTGTGTCGCGGGGGACTTTACAAACATAGAAATAACGGACACAAAGAACACCCAGACTCAGGTGGGAATCGAACCCACGACCTGTAAGCATAGCGGTCAGGGTCACTAACCACTAGACCAACAGGCCAGTCATGATTGTAGATATCACCATTCCCCATGACGACAATCTCTTAAGGGCTGAAAAAGAAAAACAAATTAAGTATTTGGATTTGGCCCACGAGGTGGTCGACATGTGGGATGTGGATTCGGCAATCATTGTGCCGATAGTCATATCAGCCCATGGGTTGATAGCGAAGAGCCTCGACCAACACCTTCAGAGGCTCACGTTAGGCAGCTGGATTAAGGGCCTGATGCAGAAGGCGGTCCTTCTTGACACAGCACGTATTGTGAGGAGGTTTCTGTCTCTGAAACCCTAACCACCGGTAGCTTGGTCCCTGTACTCGATACCGGTGGGACACTATTTTTTATATTTTTAAATATATATTTTTTTAATATAATAATGTATTTCAAAATGTAATTTATATGTTTTATAAATGTTAATAAAGAGAATAATAATAATAACTTCACACATCTCACACACGGCTGTCTGATCCCAAACTAGGCAGAGCCTGTACTATGGTAACCAGACTTCTGATAAACAAAATTATATATTTCTAAATACATACATATTATAGATAAATTACACCCAGACACAGAACAAATGATCATGCTCATCACACAATTATTTGTCCAGGGTGGGAATCGAACCCACGACCTCTGGCTCAGCAGTCAGGGTCACTAACCACTAGACCAACAACCAATATTAACAGAATCGATTTTTTTGGTCTCCTCCGCCATTTTCTTTTTACATTACATCTTTTTCGTATCGACAGACACCTTAAGCACAGTATAAACAGTATTGTATCTTCATACAAACGATCGGATCGCGAGACATACCTACACGCCTTGCGTTCGGTTAACACTCGGTTCGCAAGCAGTCGCGATTGCTCCACAGTGACGAACGAACGGTGTGATCGTTTTTTAAACAGTAAGCGTGCGATTTGTGTATTTCATTGAAATAGATAAAAGTACTTAAGTATTTAATAAGTCAAATAGAAATTATAGAATATATTGTGCTGTTATTGGTTACTTGAATTCTTCAAAAACGCACCCAGAGATATCATTTTGTAAATTAACTCGAAACTCCGAAAGGTAAGACTATAAAATAGTTTTTATTTATTTACTAGTACGTAATTTGTTTCTTTTTTAATAGGTAGGTATGTAGATATGAATTAGACGAAATATCATTATCCGCTCAAACGTCCATTAGATTGGTAACAAAAATCTTTGTAACAGCTTCAATAAAATACTGACAAATAGCTAGACATTTATAGATGGAAGTTATTTATTTCAAAATTTGATAGTGATAATCTATAATACTTAAAATGAGGTTTATTATGAGGTCTCGAGTAAATAAAAAACATTCTATAAATTTGTTTCGTAAACATAAAATATAATACTTTTTACCAACAAAACACTTAAAACAAAACTAAATTCATTTTCCTTTAATATGATGCTAATATATTGATATATAATTAGAATCTAATTTGAATTTATTCTAATTAGAAAGCTAAAGAAATCGTATTTTGCATATTTCGACACATTTCGTAAACGTTACCGGGGGCTGTAGTCAAATTACAAATCGTAAAATCCTAACTATTGTCTATTTAAAATATTAATAATAACCAGTATTTCTAATTACCAGATATATTTTATTAAAATATATAATATACCATACAAAAACATTACGATAAACCGGCAAACAAAGGCGAAGTTTTTTTATGTACCTACTAGTACGTATTGTTTCTTTTTTAATAGGTAGGTATTTCGCTTGTTTCCTTTCCACCGAGTAAAATACCTGGATTAATAAATTAGTAAGTAGATAGATAATTAATTATAATATTTACAATCACAAAACTGAAATTATGGGCAGCCCTATCGCGTGTTTACGTACCGTCCGGCTGTAGGTAATTATTTCAAGGAAAGGGCCGAGTCACAATACTGTATATACGTATACTGTGCCTCAAGGTCCTATCACCTATCTACAATCTAACTGCCTAAGGATGTTTTAACAATTCCTTGCAGTTGGAAAACAAAAAAGACACTTATGAGTAAAACTCTAGTACGACCGGAAACTTCACTTTTAATTTCATATGATATTTAATTACAAAAAAACTCACCTTGAATATTTTTCAGCGTTTTAACAACCCTTGAACTTTTCTTCGAAATGTCTCTGCAAGTGTATGATCTAGGTATTTAGGTTTCTTACACATTCACCGGTGGCGTAGTGAGTGTGAGCCAATGGCTCCACGAAAAGATATATGCTCTTCATTCTAATTATATATGTTAATATATACAATGGAATGCGACGTATGTGCTTGTACTGTTTATGATTTTGAACAGATATCACAAATCTATGCATATAATAAAATCGTAGTGTCTGTACATTACATAAAGTTATTTACAAAAAGTTCACATTAATCCATTCACAAGATTTATATTGTACATGGTTGAGCTTGTCAAAATTGTAGTTTGTTTCCTTTTTTTGTTGAAGCTTACTTATGCCTAACGCAACACGATTTCGCGATAAATTTTTAAGTTTTCCTTCTGCCAGGCAAGTCACAAACCATTGCTAATGATGTCCATCTCGCCAAATTACACGAGACGGGGTGTGGAGCGCATCGAGCTGCACCAAACCAAGTCATGCCAGACTTCAAAAATGCTATCACCCTTCCTTATAAAAGACAATTAGAAATAATTTATGTGTCAGGGGGGACTTTACAAATATTCATACAATGGACACCTAGACTCGGAATAATTTTGGAATTATTCCACTTTGCCCCACCAAGCCGCCCCACTGGTTCAGTTCAGTTATTTCTTATTTTTTGCTAATAATAATAGAACTATAAATAATAATTTAGTAAGAATATAGTTTATAGTTTTATTTAAAACACTACCTATGTACCACATCTAATGCTACCAGTCATAGTTACATATTACTTAAATACTTTTACAAACAAATATTACAATATGAGCGAACCTACCTCCACAAACTCTAAAGTGCCGACCCGAGTGGGGCAGAAGCCACCAAATTTTAAACTAGTGGAAATTGCCCCGCTAAAAATCTATTTAGTACGGCATATTCCCCTGCGAGCTTTAAGGCATTCCACCTTGCCCCACCAGTGAGGCGGTTTGGGGGGCAGAGTGGAATAATTCATCTTTTCGTAATTCACAAATCGACACCAACAATTTATACTACGCCAACTCGATTTTTAGGTAAATTCGTTTTTTTATGCCAAAGTTCTTAAAATGTGCTATTTTATTTGTAAAAAAGAATCATGCAGAAATACACAAAAATAACGAAGTTACAAATTTTATAAAACGCTAAGTATAGGTATTTTTTGAAATCGCTCGATTTATATTCCGCTAACTATTATTATCGGTGTGTACGCGGGGAGGGGACGCACCGCTTGTTTGTTTACATTAGTCTAACGCTACTTGGCGCTTTGTTAGATGGAAGTGCGCGGTTTTAAATACTTTATTAGTGTAATGATAAATAATAGTGTTACATTTACAAGTTAATCGAAATATTAATAGTGTTAGTGTGTTATTACAAACATGTCACGAAAACGAGCTAAATATTTAGTGGAATTAACCAAAAAGGAGGAATATTCATTGAGGAGTGTTCATGAAAATGATGAGATTCCACTTTATACTGACGAAAAAGGTAAGTTTAATGTGATTTCAAAGATTATAATATCGTATATAAATATGGTTAATAATAATTTACTACATGTTTTTGAAAGTTTGAGCCATTTTGCTCAAAGTCCGTATAACACTACGCTAACATTTACTTAGCGTAGTATAGCGCGTTCGAGTTTACATTTTCGTTTGGTCATGCACAAGTTAGCGACTCTTATGTGTTAATCAAAGCGCATATAAAACTATATTATATACTTTATTTACAGTTGCTTGACATTTTATACGTAATTCTAAGTACCTGCGTGCTTTATTATAATAATAATGAATTACATTATACCTATTGCTATAGAATCGTCCCCATTACCTGCCGAAGTTGATAAACCTGAATTCATGGCTTTGTATAATTACATCATGGTTGATGAGCCTATTCAAGAACAAAACTATTCCATATCCAGTTCTACAAGCCGAGATATAATCTCTTCCGAAAATGATGTAGTATTAAAAGATATAAATTTAAACGATTTGAGGGCGCCTAATACTCCACTTAATATTTGTTCACCAAAAGTATTGACCCTTCTCCGATGATATTACTCCACCTAGTATCGAACCTTTGTTTTCAATCGTCACTAATAATCATTCTGACAGCATAGATAATACCCCCGTTCCATCACCCTATTGTGATAACGGCGTCATCAATAACACGGATTCAGTATCGGCAATATCTACTCCCTGTAACTCTATTTTCTCACCTGCAACGTGCAATGATAGTGACTATTCTGCCGTATCGACTCCAAAAAATAATAAACGTAGATCAAAAAAGAGAACTGATGTGGGTCTCAAACGTCTAAAGCTTGAAGATGAGTGGATAGTTAGGTAGATAAAACGCCTGTGTAATAAAGGATTGGATTGCAAGAAGCATGAAAGCCAGCTGTGTCAATTGTCGTCTGCAATGCTATAATAAAATAAGTCAAGAAGTTTGTATTGACTTGTTTGATAAGTTCTGGGGTACTGTTAATCATGCGAAACAATGGCAAATCACCGCCAAGTATGTCATACAAAAAAATAAAAAGGCTGCCACTAATGTTGAAAACGAATCAAGTCGTCGATCACACACTTTACATTATCATCTTCCCATAAATTCCGACTATGGCATCATATTACAAAAAGTTTGCAAAACAATGTTTTTAAACACCTTCAATATTAGTAAAGATTTTGTTTACACTGCAATACGAAAAAACCTAATGAACAATGATTTTACTAATGTTACTGATGACAGAGGTCGCCAGAAAAATCATAAATATATCATTTCAAATGAAATGAAACAAAATGTCATAGATCACGTTAATTCTTTTATCCCTGTTGAGTCTCACTATGTTAGAAAACATTCGAATAAAAAATATTTAGATCCTTCTTTATCTTTTTCAAAAATGTTTAAGCTGTATGTTGATTGGTGTACCGATAATAATTATAATGTTGTTGTAGAGTCCAAACTGTAAGATAGTATAGAGTTATTGTCAATAGTAATTTAAAGATAGGCTTTCATTTACCAAAAAAAGACCAATGTGACCTCTGTCATCAGTACAAAAATACAACAAACCCTACAGATGAATTGAATGAAAAATTTGCTAAACATCAAACAGAAAAAGAAATTTCACGTAAATTAAAATTAGAATGTAAACTATTAGCGATCTCTAATAATGAAGTAGCCTGTGTTGTATTCGATTTTCAAAAAGTGTTGTGTGCACCGCATGGTAATACAAGTGTTTATTATTATAGACGTAAGCTCAATGTATATAATTTTACAATTTATAATATGGCATCAAAAGAAGCATTTTGTTATATGTGGGATGAGCAAACGGCTAAGAGAGGGGCTAATGAAGTGGCTAGTTGCTTATATGACTTTTTTAATAAATTAGCTTCTAAGGGAATTCACGAAGTCAACCTATGGTCGGACAACTGTGGGGGACAAAATCGTAACCGTATTGTTTACTATATGTATTTATTAGCTACTAAAATGTTTGAAATGAAGATTAGCCACCATTTCATGGAAAAGGGCCATACAAAAAATGAGGGCGATTCAGTCCATGCTTTGATAGAAAAGACTGCAAGAGGTGGAGATATATTTTCGCCAGATGAATGGTATTCACTAATACGATGGGCTAAGGTCAATGGGAATCCTTATAATGTTGTTGAGGTCAATCAAAACATGATATTTGATTTTAAAAGTAATATTAACAAAAAAAATTGGACTAAAAATTTAAATACCGAAAAAATTATGTGGAACAAAATTAAAAAAATTAAAGTGTCTCCTGATAATTACGGGTTGTTGGATTATAAGTATAGTTTAGCTGATAACGAAAGCAATCAATTACAATGTTTTAAAAAGACTTCTACTCGACTCTCCCACTTTCTCGCGGAGCCTTTTCTCGAAAAAGCGTACAAAAGCGTACTCAAAATTAAAGTAGCAAAATATAGAGATTTAAAATATTATTGTGATAACAATATTATTCCCGAAAAGTGCCACACATTCTATAGGAATATACTTACGACTGAAAATGATGAGGAGAATATAAGTGATGAGGATTGAATGTTCTTATTGTTATCTACTTATTGTTAAATTATGTGATTTACGAGTATACGAGAATAGAAGTTTTTACAAGTTTTTTTAGTAAGAATAACTAATTATGTGCAATTTGTGATTTAAATATACCTAATATTACTTAATCGAGCTGTGATTGATCTGATCTCATATTATTGTTAATTAATAAGTAAATAAAAATAATAAACATTTAAGTATTAATAAGTGATTATTGTGCCATTTTTGTTCATAATATATTTTTGATAGAAATTTTAATAAACAGTGAAGTTGATTACTATGCTATTTTTGTTTTAAGTATAATATTTACCTACAAAAAATAGTGCTATCTACTCAATTTCACCTAGAGTTTATAAATTTCAACATTATAATACCATGTTGAAATTTATAAATTATAAAATTAAATCTAAATTTATAAACTTCTTCATAATTTTTTTTATAGAAAAAATATATAATACGCTAACTTGCGGTACAGGTGAATGTATAGTACGCTATATATAAATTAGCGGTTTTTAATACCATGTTCACAAGTATCGCGTTTACCGTTTAAATAAAGCTAACTTTAATAACTTGGTATTTAGCAAATAAATTTATAATAATATACTTGATTAATTAACATACAAACCTAAAATTATAATTAATGCATAATATATTATAGAGTAACCATTGTAATGCAATAAAAATTACACTTGTTAGTATTGTGCTCGCCCGTAGTACGCTACGCTAACGCTAGTTAGAGGTGTATAGTGCGTAAAATATTTTTCAGGAATTATGGGTATATACAGCTAACTTGCGCTAAATAAAAAACTATAAATAATTACGAAAAAATAAAATAAGGAATTACTATAAATAAATCAAATATGAATTGCGCCAAATTACAAACCAATATCTTTATTAATATAAAAGTTATCACGATTTTCCCTTCATATCGTCTCCTGTAAAGTACACTTTTACGAGTTAGCTTAGTATAAATTGCTGGTGTCGAAATATTTGTATCGTGTGGGAATCGAATCCCTAACACTCGCGGTCCCTAACACTTTAACAATTGCGGCATCCGTGCATTAATCACAATTTATTATAATTTAATGCATATAGAAACATTTCGTGCCTGTGCCATTTCCTGGGCACAACAGCCAGGTAACAGGGATGACCTGGCTGTTGTGCCTTAATCTTTAGAATAGACTTTTATAATTTAATGCATGTCATAAAGTTTTTTGTCTGTATTATTGACCATTACAGAGAACCCTTGTCTGGAGCCAATCCTGTGTGCAGAACCAGGTTGAAACAGCCAAACCCTAGCTCTATACCAAATTTAATGTTTCTAGATGGTCTAGAAGCTGAAAAACAGTGATGAACAAAAAGTAATTAGATTAATCATTACAAATTACAGTTACATTGTAATTAGTTACTGAAATACTTTGATTTTGAATTTGTAATACTAATACTATTTTCATGTTTATTAGAAACTATACGGTTTTACTCACGTTTGTATTTCGGGGATGCCCGACTAGTTTCGGACCCGACGGGGGCCCTTTTTCAAGGAGT
This sequence comes from Euplagia quadripunctaria, assembly GCA_963859945.1. Lineage (NCBI taxonomy): Eukaryota > Metazoa > Arthropoda > Insecta > Lepidoptera > Erebidae > Euplagia > Euplagia quadripunctaria. Next base: position 10,596,418 of record OY982588.1, on the reverse strand, counting down.
GAAGCGACGGTGTCAGGCGTCTACTACTAGTCGGGCATCCCCGAAATACACACGTGAGTAAAACCGTATAGTTTCTAATAAATTCATTTCATTGCACATCCAAAGTAATTACAATGTAATTGAATACTGTGTAATAACGATGATATATACATTTTAATAAAATTATTTTGTAATTCAATCATTAATTAGATTACATAAGTAACTAGTTACGCCCATCAATGCTGAAAATTGGTTAACCCCCAAGATTTACGATTTTCAGAAGTCAATTTTTCTTTAACTATTGCAATAAGAGTTTTTAAGTTTGGCATTATGGCGTAGTGAGAGAGAGCCCTTCAGCGCAAACGAAACTTTATTTCAATAGGTTTACCCGGTGTTGAGTTAAAGGGGCTCTAAAAATGGATCGAAATGGTTCCTGTAAACATAGCACTAGAGTGCTTTAGGTCTGAGAACTTGCCCGAACTATGCCACTCATGTGCGCATACATTATTAATATAAATTTGATATGTGGCGTACATGTGTCTACGTCATAACAACAAATTAATTTATTATTCAAATTTTTTAAGAGTATATTTAATAGTTAGTGAATAACAATACATAAATAAAATAATCTTCATTTGCAAGAGGATTGTTATAAACATGGGACAAATAAGTCTTGCGACTAGGTGCAGAACATTCTGCATTAATTGGACACTCAATTTTTTTATTAAATTACATCAATTCTAACTTATTACATACTTAGTGTCTATGTATCAATGAGTAGGTAAATAATGATCCCATCAAAGACATGAAAAAAATGCAAGTCTCGCAACATAGTTTTTCTACAGCAACAAGCGGTGAGATCTGATTGTTACCTAATTAGTTACAATTACAACAATGTATAGTGCCTGTGTTATTATTAGACATTTTTATAGATCGAGAAAAGAATAAACATTGCTTATATCCTAAATCTCTATGATAAAAGAAGAAATATAAGATTTAATAAATCTTTATTAAATGTAATAAAAATTTACTTTATTTTAAAATTTACTTAATAATTAACAGCAATTGTCTGTATTAACATTGTTAATGTTATGATATTTTATGTTCATTCTGCTTTCTTTTTCTAGATGTCCCTCCTTGCATTGCCAATATCTTTTCATCTATTTTATTTTATTTATTTTCTTCGCTTACGTTTAAAATAAGTAATAAACGTAAGCGAAGAAGCGTAAGTTGGTAAATATTCAGTCTCTCATAAATGCATTATAAACTGCCTATTGTGTTGGTAATACTGATACATTTTTCCATTTGTAAAGAGAAAAATAAGTGCTACATTAGTATTATTCATTTTTGTACGAGTACATAAAAACAACGAAGTCTCCAGAGCCACAAGAAGATTTCAAATATTTATATATAATTCTCCCAGGTTCTCCCACGTCAAAAGATTTGTCTCCTGTGTGACATTCTTTTTAGGATCATCACAAATACTAGCCTTATCTTCTGAAAATTCAAGTGGTTCTTCTTCTCACACTGAAAAGCATGATTATGAGGAAGAAAACCTATGTATTGGACGTATCGCAACTTTCCATGTATATAAAGACTGCAACTTGTTATTTCAAACCATCTTTTCCCCTCGGCTTCATCCGCACTAATGTTCATAGATGTTGGCAATCAGTTCGTGTATCCCTCGGGAAAAGTTTTTGTATTGGATGAAAAATTTACGAGTACTAATATCTAGTACTCGTAAATTTCGCGTGGTTGTCAAATTTCGACCATGGTTTTTTCATTGGGCAGTATAACTTGAGCTGTCATTGTATACACTTACTTATCATGACAGGTAATCACATATACTGGACGCGTGTAATTTCATTAAGCCGTTTTCACGTAATTTTTAAAGTTGTAAGACATATTGTTTAAGTTTTTTTAGCTTTCTGCACTTCTTCTATATATAAACGGTAAATATTCCAAAATTGACGTTAATAAAAGGACTACAAAGAATTCTCTTCACGTATTAATATAATGATAATACCTGTCATTTAGTATATTTTCCTTTAGTAATAAATAATTCAATAACTGATAAATTATAAACATCAATAAAAATGTAAAATAACGTTTGGAAGCGTTGTTATTGGGTAATATATGAATAATCTTTAAAACAAAAACAAGGTACGAGTATGTAGTCCACAGTTCAAAGTTATACGTATTGTACTATGGACCTATCCGTAATACAATTGATTTTTACTTTACTGGTGGGAGAGCCATGCTTCGGCACGCACGGGCCAGCTCGACCGGAGTAATACCACAGCCTCACAGAAAACCGGTGTGAAGCAATGCTTGCATTGCTTTTCGCCGAGTGAGTGAGGTTACCGGAGGCCCTAACCCTTCCCTCTCCCCTCCTCTACCCCTCTTACCTCCGTTGTGTTTTGCTGAGTAAGTGCCGGCAACGCACTTGTGACTCTTGAGTTGCAGGTGTCCATGGGCGGCGCAGCGCATGCGAATTTAACACAAGCGTCGCTTACTCCGGGCCCGTTTTGTATGATTATATAAAGATGGAGTGAGACAAAGATAAAACTCTTTATTTCATAGAAAAATATAGAAAAGAATTTCTTTTATGGAACCCGGCTCATCCAGAGCAATATAACAAAATAAAAGAAAAAGATGCTTGGGTTAGATTGGCTTCATCGTCTGACATGTTGACTGCGAGTGGCAATCTGCGATTTGGAGCACGGGCGAGCAACGAGCATGTTACACGCATTTTTAGCACACTGCGTAACGTAACATGCTCGCTGCGAAAGTTACATTACGTCGCGTAACGCCGGTCAGTACCCACCTTTAGCGTTTCTTTATTATTCTTATACCGATTTCAAGAACTCAAAAGTCACTAGTGGGTTGCCGGCCTTTAAGGTGGGAGCAGGGAAAAGGGGTTAGGGGGGTGAGGGCCTCTGGTAACCTCACTCGCTCGGCGAAACACAACGCAATCATTGCTTCACGTCGGTTTTCTGTGAGGCCGTGTTATCACTCCGGTCGAGCCGGCGCATACGTGCCGCAGTATGGGGAGAGCGTAATAGTAAAAATCTCTAGAATAATATAATACTGCTAAGCTCATCAGCACTGTATGTATAATATACATAACAATAATATCTTACTAGTATAACAAAGGCGAATGTTTGTGAGGATGGATGGATGTTTGTTACTCTTTCACGCAAAAACGGCTGAACGGCTATGGCTAAAATTTGGCACAGTGATAGATAGTCTGTAATAGCACATAGGTACAATTTCATCCTGGAAAAATGTATGGTTTCCATGGGATAGATTTCACTAAAATTTTCATAAAAGTAAGTCCTCGTCTCGTCTGTCTACCTTACTGTCTGTCTGAACGCGATAACTCAATATCTAGCGAACGGATTATCATACGGTTTTCACCAAAAGACGGAGTAATTCATGAGGAAGGTTTAAGTGTGTAATTTATTAAGGTTTTGTGTAAAATGTCTGAAATATGACGGTGATTGTTGAAGATGTCGGCAAAAATCAATTTATGATCTGCTACCCGTGCCAATCTTATCTGTGCCCGTGCCAATCTTATCTGTGCCCGTGCGAAGCTGGGGTGGCTTAATTATTTTTTACTTGAGACACCTCACACACGGCCGTTTGATCCCAAACTAGGTAGAGCCTGTACTATGGTATACATAAGGTATAAATATAATAGATAATTTATGATACAATCGGCTCAGCTCATCACATAATTATTTGTTCTGGGTGGTATTGAGCCCACGACCTCTGGCTTAGCAAAGCCACTTGACCATTCTGCCCGTCAAGTGGTTGCTAGTATTTATTAAAGAAATAAAGATGTCTAATAAACAAACGGTCACTATTAAATGTTATTAGTTAACAAAATAATAATATTTTCAATTAGATCTCGCAACATTTTGCGGTAGAAAAACTGCGTTGCGACCTCCGAGATGTTATCTTTTTGATGGGATCTCATTTCTTGTTGTAGTTAGGTATATTGAAAGTAACACCGTTAGTCAATGCTACTGTACCTATCTATATACAATATTTACCTACCTATCTATCTCTTTAGGAAGTGGTAGTTTAGGTAGTAGGAAGTCAAAAAAATGGCATGAACTGAAAAAGTAACTTTGTAATCCCATATCTATTATATAGAGTTACAAAGTTACTTGTGCAGTTTGTACATCCAGAAAATAGGACTGCAATTGCGTTTTTGCAAATTGAGTTTTCCTTGATTTATAGGCTAAACACTAATTGTGTTTGAAACTCGAAGATTGTGTGTCTGCTAGAAGTACTTTAGAGTTCTTACAATACAGATTCAAATTGAATGTAATTTGGGAATACGAGGCATGCCTTTTAAGTGTTTGAGGAAAAAACCACAACTAGAATCTTATGGTACTTTTTATTGTTTTTCAAAATATTCACCACGTAGTTTAATACACTTTTCTATTCGCTCGAACCAGTTATTAAAACATTTATTCCACTCCAAAGTAGGCGTGTTCAATATGGCTGACTTGAAAGCGTCGACTGCTTCTTCATCGGACTGAAACCTTTGACCCCGAAGATTTGACAAGAAATAGATAGATAGGTATATAGATGTAGAAAACGAGTTAGCCGATTTTATTATTAGAAATAATTACGAGTATAATAAGCGTCAAGCTAATTTTAAAACTATCACAGTACAGAATTATAATCTTAACGATTTTCCACAGCTTTAGGAAAGAAAGAAAGAAAGAAAGGGGGAGAGCCATGCTTCGGCATGTATGGGCCGACTCGACCGGAGTGATACCACGCCCTCACAGAAACCAGCAGTGAAACAATGCTTGCATTGGTTTTCGCCAAATGAGTGAGGTTACCGGAGGCTCTAACCCTTCCCTCTCCTTCTCTTCTCCCCTCTCCCCTCCTCTCCCCCTCTTCCTCTAGTTCCACCTTATAGGCCGGCAATGCACTTGTGTCTCTTGCGTTGCAGGTGCCCATAGGCGGCGGTAGTCATTTACCATCAGGTGACCCGTCTGCTCGTTTGCCCCCTATAACCTAACCTATAAAAAAAAGTCCAACAGGCACGTCACTATTATGGTAAACATAGAGGAAATTATGGTTTTATCATAAAAGTGTGCAGGGGCGTCAGCAGTAGCCTTCTTCGAGATGTGTCGGCTGCCAGTACTTCCTGGCTACTTCGTATAAGTCGAAAAACTCATATTATTTAGATTTTAGTCGACAGCTCTCAGCTCTCGTGGATGAAAGGAAGCTACTGTTATGCATTACTGTAATTGTATTGTAGGTAGACGAACTGTAGGCTGCTGCGCTCATATAATGTGTATTATATGGTATCCTAACTGGGCTAGGTACAAATTGTTCCACCTGCACAATTTCTTTTTATTTTAATTGTATTATAATGGAAGATAAGTAAAATACACTAATAAAATCTTTTATTTTTATTCTAGACATCCTTTCCATAACTCCATACCTGTTACCTAGGTAGGTAACAGGTACGGAGTCATAGGTATGACTTGAAGTCTTTGACGTTCATTCAAATGACTTCAAACTTTTTCTACTGAATTTAATTAGTGTTTAAAGAGCATCTTTTGCACTTCAGGAATCAGCTGTTAGTTAAAGATTGTAACATAACCTTACTTTTACTAAACCTCTAATAACTCTGCCACAGTATAAACAGTATTATTTAGAAATTATTAAATTATTTAGAAAGATTCCTTTGTCTTCTCCTTGTCCATGTTTCCCAAAAGTATTTTTAATTAAACTTTTAATCGGAATGCGGATTTTTCATACAATTGAATTTACCAATAAAGCTTTTCGTACGTCCCAGCCTAGGTGCAAATATTTCTCCGGTTTAAATTTATAAATGTTTTTTTTTTTTATCTGCTAATCAAAAAACACATGTATTTTATTGAACACTACTCATTTCGTTCATAACGAACGAACGAACGAACGTTTACGTACCGTCCGGCAGTAGGTAATTATTTCAAGGACAGGGCCGAGTCACAATACTGTATATACATATACTGTGACTCTGCTCGCAGATTGTCAAAACTTAAAGAATTTTCAGTGAGGGACTGATAAGTCTGAAGCTATCAATTTACACTTTTTTCATCTCGTTACATTTAGGCCCAAGATTGTATGCAATCGTTTCCGTCTCCTTTGAGTTGATAACATTATTAAACAATAATTAAGTCACAATTACTAATACAACACGAAACAATGAATTCACAAGTGATACCTGTATTATGAGGGCTAAGTAATTGAGCAAATACATTTAGTTTACGTTTGTTACATTTTGAATAAATCAAATAGAAATCCAATAAAACGTTTTCTGTTGTTCCTGGAAAAAGAGATTTTTTAAGTTGTGCTACTCTGTACGTAGGTGTGTGAAATATACTTCTACATAAACTAAAAAACCTTATAAGCATTTATAACAAGAACAATTAATATGAGCTAGCAATAATAAAATATACCTAGGTTGTTTACAATATTAAAACGCACATAAGGACGCACTAGAGCGAAGCGAGGGTAAGTCGCTAGTACATAGAAGTTTTTAATTCTATCAATTCGTGGAACACCTTAGAATCACGGAAATTGTGGCATAAATGTTTACTCACACGGTAACCCTAATTAAGGTATTTTTCTTTTGTCCCTTTCTTCGGCACGCTTTGCAGGTGTCTATAGTATTCTCTGTCTACGATTATAACCTACTAGCAGTGCCCCGCGGCTTCATTCGCGAAAGTCCCGATCCCGTGCGAATATCTTGATGAAAGGTAGCCCATGCGTTAATCTAGGTCTTCAGCTATCTACATACAAAAGTTTCATCGCAATCGGTTCAGTGGTTTATGCATGAAAGAGTAACAAACATTCATCCATCCAGCCATCCAAACTTTCACATCCCACTAATATTATAAATGTGAAAGTTTGGATAGATGGATGGATGGATAGATGAATGGATGGATGTTTGTTAGTCTACTTTTTATCCCGATATTCCCACGGAATCGGGACTTACGCGGGTGAAACCGCGGGGTGCTGCTAGTTTATAATATTAGTGGGATTACAATGCCTGCCTATTATAACTGATTATTATTTTTAATTTGTACGTTTTATGGTAGACAAACCTTAGCTGTAAGAAATCAAACACTTCAGTAATCAAGCGCTTTACTAATCAAGCGCTACGTTTCAAGTACTTTAATCATCATTTCATGACATTTAGTCCTCACTTCAGTAATGTCGAAGGCGGGTGCGACCTTTATTACCGCCCAAGCGCTGGCAGACTTACCATTCTTGGAAATGTCCATTGTTCCTTTAGCTGCATGTACGGCACTGCAACCAAATTAAATAATAAGATAATTCATAAATCCGACTTACAAGCACTCAATAGGTACAACTAGTATTCGCTCAGTGGTTAAAATTCGAAATTTCAAAAACTCGAATTTGACTGAGGTATTTTTTTTCTTAATAAATGGCTAATAAGAACGAAAGAAGAAGAACCGAAAATTAAAGTATTGTGATTTAGATTTTTTGCGGCAAACGGGCGGTTCCGGGGTTCCGGGTTCGAATGATATAGATTATAGAAAAAAAAAATATTTGAAAAGAACATATATAGAAAACGAGAAACGAGGTAAGTTCTTACACCTTATTCATTATGTACTTTTACCGGTTAAAATACATACTTCTTATATGTAATACCTAATTTAGTTAATCCAATTATCCCACGTCTACCAGGAAGGCAAAGAGATCTCATCCATGGTTTTTTCTTCTTATTTCCTGTTTTTCTTGGAAGGCCAAACCCCAATCTTTTGACGCCAGTAAACAACCCAAGCTATGCTAGTATAAAATGTCATGTTCGGTTCTACTCAGTATATCAATCATTATGAGCCGCTAACCTTAGAACATACTATCATGATTCAATGCGTAGATGAAGTTTAGTGTCCACACTGTTGACTGTTGAGTAGTTCCCTCGTATAGATGTTTTTATTTTTCAAGTATTCATTGAAGTCCGAGAAAGTATCAAATGAAAAGAAAAAATGTGATGGTATTTTTTGTGGAACTGCCACATTCCAATAGCTTGACAGGATGACGCCGACGTCTGTCGAGTCACATGGTTGTGAATAAAAATTGATTGATAAATGTAGTAAATGTAATAAAAAATCCATTTTAATATTACTAAGATTATTATTAATAAACCGTGTCTATTTTGGTAAAAAATTGGTGTACCTTTCTTTTTCCCAACCTCAGCTCGTAACAATATCATAAAACGCGAAAGTTTAAATATTATTTATTTGATTGAGCGTTCGTTCCTCATCTTTTGTTCCCTCTCCATCATTTTTTACATCTCATCGTCACGGGTTTCTCCAAAGGAACGGAATTTTTTCATTATTGGTGTATCTACACAGCTAAAGCATACCGCTACTATCCGCACACCAGTATCACTGTACAACGGTTCTTTCTGAAATATAAAACATACAACATCCATTTTTTCATGCTTTTGCATTCTATTTGGTTACTTCGCCCTACAGAACAGAAGTGGAATGGCTCAGGGTAATAGAGTGTCGCGCGCTCGCTGAGACTACATAACTGCAAGCACGGAAGTGTTGCTACGACTACATATTATTCTATTTCGCTATCGCTGGTGAAATGATTAAAAATCATTGTAAAACAAACAGTTTTTAGAAGAGTCTTCCAATTGCGAGCGTTCTGTACGTAAACACTAAATTGAGCAGTTTGTAATAATTATGCATTGTGATATCAGTAAGAAGACGGAGTCTTTGTCCCTTGAACAATTGCTGAACTTCGGTTCACCTACAAGAGCTACAGATGTCAGTCACCTTAATTTTTTGACGACTATCTTTGTACCGAATCATACCTAGTAAAGAAATAACCAGCATAGCTCCATGGCTCGTGGGATAACTTGATATGAGCCACAGCTACAGGACATGGTAAAACATCCAGGTTATCTTTATAGGTTTGAACTAATAACTTACGCCAAGGATTTCGGTGAACATCAGAACGGCACTCTTGGTAGCGCTATACGTGTACAACGATGTTGTCATTGGAGGGGTACAGTCCAGCTGTCGATGAGATGTTGAGCACCGCACCCCCCCCGCCCCCCCTTGCTTTTGTCCATCACCTCAATAGTCGTCTGAAAAATAAATATTGAACTATAAAGTGGTTTCATGTATATGGCGAATTTCAAAACTTTTTAAAATAGAAACCATATCCTCTTTTACGCAGTTCATCCGTTCATCGGTAGTTCTCCGTAGGTACTCGTCCTTACCGACCGTAAAAAGCCAAACACATTCGGCTAAAGCCACATGCCCGACATCCCTATACAGGATCTTTTTAAAAGGATTCCGCATCATTCTCCAATTGAAGTGAGTCAGTAAATACTTACAACATCTATTTCAACACTTTTTCGTATTTCATTGTAATCGCCTTCGAGAGTCACTCCAGCGTTGTTGACCAACACGTCCAGGTAGCCCTGCTCCTGTCGCGTGTCCTCGATGGCTTTCAGGAACTCGTCTTTAGTCACGTCACACTTCACGAACTTGGCTTTGTTAGCTCCGTATGTTTTGTTCAATTCCTTTTCTAACGGAACCCCAGCGACTTCGGCCACGTCCAATATCCTCACATGCTGCAAATCAAACAATTAATTCTATTAAAACTATGAATAGCAAATAATCGAAACGACATTTATATTTGTCGCGGTGAAGTAATAATGAGATGTTTACATGTCTCAATGTATTTATTTATTATCGACTAACTATATACAATTTATTACTGATTTATACATATAAGTTTATTTCAAAGAAATAGTGATCTTATGAGGATAGGGATAACCCTGAAAACGCATTAACGCATGTATGTAAATGAGTGTGGAGTGGAGAGAAGTTCCTTTTTTTAGTTAATAATAACCTAATAGTTTAAATTTGGTGTTTTGTAGAGTCACATTAATCCATGCAAAAATATTATTTGATCTAGTTAAGGAAGAAAGAAAGAAAGAAAATATAATTTATTGCAAAACCTCAGCGTACATTTTCTTTTCTATGTTACCTAAGTCTATATTTAAAAACACATTGATATTATTCACCTACTTCATAAACATCATATTTTTAGTCTACGAATGTATGATATATCTACAATACGTCATTTATGTCATGTAGAATGTATGTAGGTGGCGTGTCATTCTTGACGTGGCAACATGTGGTTCCTTATTCATTTTATTTATTTTTTTATTCAAGAATAATTTTAAAGAAATTACAATTAAATTAACAGTAATAGCCTCCGCAAGACATTGATTTTTTTTGTAATGTACTGTTATCCCCACATCAAAAAGTCATATTTACTTTATTAAAATAAAAATAGTGGGCAAACTATAACAGATGATAAAAGTATTTAATCAAAATCAGTTGATAGACAATAATAAATGATGACTAGCTATACCGGTAGTACTACGCTATTAGTCGGATAACAGTGGTACATATATATATATATATATTCAGGTACGGAATGTACTCTAGGGACCTGTTCTAGAATGGGTACAAGGTGATATTCACTAAGAAAGGTGTAATATAAAAAACCGGAAAAGTGCGAGTCTGACTCGCGCACTGGGGGTTCCGTAAGTAAACAAACTGTATGTAGATAGTACGGCCATATCGGGAATCAATTCTCGAAGATTTTTGCCCGTCTTATCTGAAAGACAAACTTATGATATACTACATGTGATAAAACAACAACGATTTTTTCCTTTACTTGTGCTGTCAGACCTTGCTTCTTACCAAATTTCATGATTCTAGGTCAATGGGAAGTATCCTACAGGTTTTGATTTACCTGCGAAATGTTAATTTTTTTTAAAATCGAATACATAATTGCTTTATCTTTTGAATGTCTTGACTTAGAAGCTTGATTTTTTACAGCTTCAAGGGACCGCTGACATTAGTATTTGATGTTAATATGCCTCCACGGGTTTCTGAGCAAAAGGTCTTGACAGACACATAGACAGACAGTAAAGTGATCTTATAAGGGTTCCTTTTTTCCCCTTTGAGGAACGGAACCCTAAAAATAGTACAGGGAAACTATTATGCTCTGCAACCCTAATTAATAAGTCATTTATACAATCATATGTCACATAGTTTACAGGAAAGTATTCAACGTTTCAATTATTTTCAAGGAATACAGTCAAGGTTTCACATAGAATAGAATATCTTTATTTGCATAGGTTCATATTACATTGGTTCTTACAAATCAAGGGTTACAATAGTTCAGCACAGTTTTGCCATATTTTTAACATGCAATTAGTTATGATACGATTTTTGTCATTGTCACAGTTTGCATTTGATCGTATCGAGTCAAGTGGTTCATTGATGTGATAATATGATAACGACAACGTCACTTAGGTTTTGATTTATCGGTCACATGTCCACCGAACAGCGATTAGACAATGGAGGTGACTTACTTGTTTTGCTCAAAGGGGGGGAAGGTTCTGGCTGGTATGTCGGAAGGGCACACGTGGCATCTAGACCTTTCACAAATTCCCATGGTCGCCGGTTCTTGAGTTCATCACCAACAAGACGTTTTTTCTTGATGACAGGGAACACTCGCATGTGATTTTACATATATTTTGCGGTTTAAATTATTATTTAAGAGTTTTTTATGCGGAGCTCCATTGCGTACGCGTCGACACCTTTTTTGCGAGGGGAAGCGGAAGCGGGGGGTGTAGGATAGGAAGGGGCGTGTTATGTTGAATTGAACTTATAATTGTTAAAATCTACGCTAGTTATATTACAATTTTGGTCATACAAGTTGTTTACATTACGTTCTGTACAATACGTGGATTGACCAATAAAACAACTTAAACTGTATTTACAATGTCTTCTATGTATGCATGTTACTAACCGACGCTAAATCAGCAATAATTATCATATCAACATAACTATGACCAATTATAAGTGAATTTAAAACGCATTGAATGTCTATTTCCATTGAAACTTTCGAATATAAAGTATAAAAAAATAATCTTCTGTTAAAATGCTATGTTGTTAAGAGTTAAAGTATTTTTTTTATTTTTTATTCTACCTCTTCTTATACCTGTACCTGTATTTAATATAGTCTTGTTTAATTTAAACTTTTCCCTAGTTTAGGCTCCAGTCCCCCCTCATAATCTTCTAAATATAATGTACAAACTGTTATACTTTATCTGAATATAACTGTACTCTGTGGTGGAAAATAAATAAATTTATCAAATAGTTTCCGAGATTTGTCACAAACGAATGTTTGTAGCAAGGTGGCCTTTTGTTTTAATTAAAGAACACTAGCAACGTGAGCACATTTCTAGTATTCTTGTTAACCCAGCGAAGCTAAATGCTGTAAGTCGGATAAATATTGCTTGAAATAGTATTTTTTTGAGCTAAAAATTATTGAATTATTAATATTACACCGCTACGATAGATTGCTTTGTCGAAAATATAATTATTATAACAATAAATAACAAGTAATACCGTAGTGCAAATAGTTAATATCGCTCTGCTAGTGTCGATCTATAACCAAATAGTTGAGCCATAACTTCAATACACAATACACGCAGTCACACACACATAATATATGTGTGTGTATACCTCACAACGTGTATTGTAGGGAAGCCCAATTACTTTCGGGCTCGATAGAGACTCTTTATTAACACGTTCATTGCCCAACCAAAAATGTAAGTGGTTAGAGGCCACGGATTGAACTATCGGACAGAAGCCCGATAGTTCAATCCTTTCCCTAGAGGCCACTAAGAAAAACATTTGCGAGAACGCAACGGCTCACGTAATATTCATCATACAAAATAATATGGACGCTTCCCGCGACGTCGAGTGATGAGCCAGATGAAAGCGCACTGCGAACACGCAACGTCGCGTGATTGGCAATAGACGTGTTAATAGGTGAAGCGACCTGATAGGAGTTATTTACCAAAGCATGGGCCCCAAACATTTACGGCTCTCAGTCAGCGCCGGAACCCTTGACCAAGATAAAGCGAAAATGTCTTTCAGCGCCATTTGGCTTGATGTGTAGTGAAACTACTGTGGTGGCGTGTTCTGTATTTCTTTAATACTTTCTTAATACTTGTCTTGTTAGTAAATTGTGTTAGTATTTATACCTTAATATCAAACGTGTGTGAGCTAACATTTATACACACATGGAACAATCATTTCGCTTGCGCAGTAGGAAATACATATTATAATAATTAATGATATTGGGGTCGCTGCTATTCAGGTGATCTAGTATGCTATTGAGACTAATAATAATGCTTACAATACTCCCCCATTGAAAAGTCAAAGTTATATAAGTTAAATAACAGGAAAGCTATGATAGGTGTAAAGGACCTAAAATTAACAAAATAATTAATAATTAACAGACAATTAACTAATTGATTGCAACTACTGCTTAGGTTGCAAATCGCATGGCTGGTCAAATTTCACGGCCATATTGTGTGACATATCGGCGCGCGGTCATTTCTGCTGATGCACGAGTATTCGATGTGAGTGCCGGTGCGGGTGACGTCATTCTTGTGGGTGACGTACGGTGTGTTTTGTTTGTTTCTTTTGAACTGTCAAGGATGAATGCAGGCTTTAGGCGATCCACGGATACGACGGCGTTCCTGTCCGTGAGTTGAATCGTGTAGCATTTTCCTTCTCGTTTCAGGACTCTGAAAGGACCTTCGTATGGAGCAGTAAGTGATCTTTTTATTGTGTCTCTTCTGAGAAAAAAGTAATCACATGTTTGTAGCACTTTGTGTACAAAACATTTCCGAGTCGAGTTTTGCTTCTCTGTTTCCGTAGGTAAGGCTCGCATGAGATTTGATAATTGCGTGACGTAATCGGTATCGTTGATCGACGTTTTGCTATTGTCAGTGAAAAAATCAGCTGGTAATCGTAACGACGAACCGTGCGTCATTTGCGCGGCACTTACTCCGGTTTTTTCGCGGACTGTTGTACGAAGTCCGAGCATTACTAAAGGTAATCCAGTTACCCAGTTGGCGCTGTTGCACGTGGCTATGAGGGCTGCTTTCAGGCATCTGTGCCATCTTTCTATTTGCCCGTTAGCTTGCGGATGATACGGAGTCGTGTGGATCTTGATGATTCCTAATCGCCTTGTCAGCTGGTGGAAAAGATCCGACTCGAATTGGCGTCCTTGACCCGTTGTGATTGTAACGGGACAGCCGAATCGCGCAATCCAACCGCTAATAAATGCTGTAGCTACAGTTTCAGCGGTGATATTTGCCACGTGTATTGCTTCAGGCCATGTCGATGTGGACGTGCTCGAATCTTTCTGCGCGGGGAAACTCGCTTAACTGTGAGACAGTATGTCTGTTGATCTTCGACCTTTGACAGTGTATGCATGTTTTGGCCCATGTTCTGACGTCTGTGTTTATTCAAGGGCAAAAAAATCTCTCTGTCATCATCTTCCTAGTGCTTCGTACCCCTGGGTGACTGAGACCGTGTACTGCGTTGAAGGCTTGGTGACGGTACTGCAGTGGTAAGTAGGGTCGAAATGTGCCTGAGGAAGTCCCGCAAACTATTTGTTTGTTGCATCCGGGTAGTGTGCACTTCCTGAAGGTTAACTTGCGATTTTTTAATAAGTCTGGGATCTCTTTGCTTTGTTGTTGATCCGCAGACAATTCCTCGTAGTTTATAAAACTAAGGAAGCTAATTTCCTCTATTCTTGAGAGTGCGTCCGCGACTGCGTTGTCTTTACCCGGAATATGCTGTATGTCCGAGCAAAATTGCGAGATGAAATCGAGTTGTCGAAGTCTTCTCCGAGTGTCATTACTCGACGAGGCTTTGTATAGTGCGTATGTGAGCGGCTTGTGGTCGGTGAGTATAGTGAATTCTCTTCCTTCAACCATATGTCGGAAATGTTTGATCGACATATATATAGCCAACAGCTCTCGGTCGTATGTAGAATAGTTCCGCTGCGTCTTGCTGAGAGCTTTAGAGAAGAAACCAAGTGGTTGCCATTTGCCATCGACTTTCTGTTGGAGAACTGAACCAGCGCAGACGTCTGAACAATCAGTCACGAGCGACAGAGGTGACGTCATGGAGGGATGAAAGAGTTTAACGGCGCTACGGATGCTTTCTTTACACTTTTCAAAAACTTCTTTTCCCTTCTCTGTCCATGGTACTGGCCTCTTATCATTTTTCTTCGCGTCGTGCAGATAGTTGAACTAGAAGTTGACTATGGCCAGGAGTCGCCTCAACTGTTAAATCGTCTTAGGCATGGGGTAGTTGGTAATGACGTCGACCTTTTCTTTCAGCGGGCGAATACCATCTTTGTCGATGTGGTATCCTAGGAATTCTAGCTCACTCTTGCCAAACTCACATCTGTTTATGTTCAGCGTTAGTCCATACTTTTTTTTTTTTTTTTTTTTTTTTTTTGTGCGTGCGGAAACCCCCTCGGGCCGTCACCCCACCGGGGTTTTCGGTGGGGCGGTGTGTCGGAATCGAACCGACTAAAACCACACGGTGTGCCGTACTGCGCCTTAAGTAGGAGGGATCCGGGAACAGCTTTATTAAGACATCCGGAACCCTCCTAGCGCCTGCCCGCAATAGCGCGGGCACCACCTTCGGGTAAAATCCTCTCAATTGGGCGACGTCCAGGCACACGCGGACGCCGCCTCCTCGCGGGGGGCCACTACAGCGGGTGGAGGGGAAAACCCGTCCCATCCACCCGCGGCCACACTCAGGGCGGCATGAGGCGCTGGTAAGCGCGCCTCCGCCGCCCGGTTCGCCGGCGGCGAATTAGGTCCGAGTGGAGGTCGTCCTCCCGGACCCTTTCCGCCGCCTCCTTCTGCGAGATGACTTCCTCACAGAAGGTCGCGACCGCGGTAAAATTCCTGTCGCTACCGGCCATGGAGCGTATGACGGCCGGTAGCGAGAGATCCCCTCCGATGACTGCAGTGAGGGCCCGACGCTGCGTCGCCCAGGCGGGGCAAACCGCCAGCGTATGCTGAGCCGAGTCCTCACTGCAGTCGCAGTGGTGACAGGCGGGACTCAATTCCCTCCTAGCGGCCGAGTGCAGGTACTTCCCGAAGCAGCCGTGCCCGGAAAGAACCTGCGTCAGTCGGAAGGAAAGGGTCCCGTGCTGCCGCCCTGCCCACTCGACGATGACCGGCTGGAGCGCCTCCACGGCGGCAAAGCCAGCACGTGGAGCCTCCAGCCGGGACGACCAACGAGCCATGGTGGCTCGGCGAGCGGCCTCTCGCCATTCGCGTACCTCTTCGGGCGGGGGCCGACTGCTGCTTCCCGCCCGGAACTCAGCCGTTCGCCGATATACTTCGGCGAGCACTTCCGCCTCCAAATCCCACGGGGGAGTTCCGGCCAACGCGCACGCCGCCTCCGTCGACACGGTGCGGTATCCGCGTATGGCTCTAACCGCCATAACCCTCTGAGGGCGCCAGAGGCGCGCTCTATTCTGGGCGGTTAGAGCTCCCGCCCACACCGGTGCACCGTACAGTGCCATTGACCGGACAACCCCCGTGTACAGCCGTCTCGTAGCGACGCTGGGTCCGCCCAAATTGGGCAAGAGTCGCCCAAGGGCGGACGCAGCGCCGACCAGCTTTGGAGCAAGCTGTCGGAAGTGCTCGTCGAAGAGCCACCTACCGTCGAGGATCAGGCCCAGATACCTTATGTGGGCCTGAACCGGTACGAGGACCGAGTTAACCACGATAGAGGCGCCAGGGGGTGGACCACGACGGGGCCCATGGAATAAAAGGGCCTCCGTCTTATCCAGGGCCACCCGCAAGCCCAGCGCCTCGATGCGCCCGACCACCAGAGAGACTCCCCTGGTGGCCAAGCGCGCCGCCTCCTGAAAGTTCACCC